>JAWPHD010013928.1:0-64750 GCA_037043455.1 Cyrtodaria siliqua | reverse complement strand
TGTTAATACTGCGCATGTTGCCACATGTGTCACGGAATGAACGTGGGAAAAAATGTTTTAGGCGGAACGTCGGTTATAAAATGCATTATTCTAAAGTCCTGGCCGAGATTGATTGAAAGTTACCTTGTTTGAGCAGAGATTGGAACCGGCGAAATTCACAGGCAATATGTGGTCAGTATTTATTTTATGAGATTTTATCGTACATTTGTATTCAGTGGGCGGCGCCATCTTGGTTGGCGAAGTTACGACATCCGGTTAGCTTTAATGATTCGCAAACTTTAACTTGAGACTATTGTAATTGATCATTAATTGTAAAACAATATTAATTTAATAATGTTGTATAATAGGTGCATAACTCAGTGATTGTAATACACGATTAACTTGATAACGTTGTATATTAGGTGCATTATTTAACAATGATATGAGTGACTAGTATAAATGTTCGACGCGTATACATGGCGTTGTAGAATATGCATCCATTGCTACTCAACATAATTAGAGAGTGGCTTGCATATATTTATAAGATAATGATTTGTTGGTGTAATGATAATTATATAAGATTGGTGTGTTTATGAACCGACATCTTAAACGTATGTATTATTACAGCCTAACCCGTCCGGTGCAGATAACCCGTCCGGTGCATATAAACTGTCCAGTACAAATAACCCGTCCAATGCAGATAAACCGTCCGGTGCAGATAAGCCTCCCGGTGTGGAGATAAGTCTTCCGGAGTGGAGCTAAGCTTCCACGTATAACGTTACGAGCTGTGGAGACGGTCCCCGTACCTGTGCAACATGACTAGGTTCTAGTATCGACAACCCCCAGGACACGAGGTGGGCCCGTTATCAGTCATCACTGGAGGAACTTCAGTCACAACGTCGGTGGAGGTTAATTACCATATCTATAGCGTCATCAACCCTTATAGAAGGCATTTGATGACAATCACCCATTGGATTCGCGCATCATCATCTTCATGAGCTCTCGCGTATCACCTACATCGCGCTAGACCATAATTATTGTGCACATCAACATTGTTATAACTTTAACAACACTTTAGTGTCGTATATAGTCAGTCGACACATTCAGTATTGGTGATAATACTAAGAACGTCTTAAACGTTCATGAGAACAGTCTTTTCATATTTCATCTGTGTATTCGCTTTTTTTATTATCCCTTATTGCCGTTAAATTAGATAAAGGTACGAAAATATAACTGAGTATGTGATTTGTTTTCTTATAGGTCCATTTGAGGGAATTTTTTTATTGCAATCAGCTCAGCAGTAAATATAGATAAACTATCTGTAATTCTTTTTATTTTTGTGATATTTAAAGTTGGAATGACAAAAGCAGATGCTAATCAGCCGGTATTTGGGTCTTTTTATCCATCCGTAAAAATATTGATATGAAAATTGTATTTGTTATCTATATGTTTGTTAAAAGCCCACTTACTATCCTGTTGGTTATCTTGTTTACTAATCATATCCGAAAGGTTTATATCCAATTTTGGAGTAAGTAAAGGCCATGGGGGAATATCTTTTTTTTACTAAAATCAGAAATATTTATATCATTTAATTTGTATTCTTCAACAAGATGAATGTAACTGTACCAAAGGGTTTGGGCTTATCTTTGAATTTATTTTTACAATAAGTAGGTTTAATAATGTCGTTGACTGGATTAGTTAGTTTGTTAGTCTGGGATCTAGACCAGTACCTCAGCATCTGCTCTTCTCTATGTAAATGGAGGAGGAGAACTCCCGCCTCATGTTCTAAAATATGTTTTGGGGTTGATTTAAGTGCGCCTAGTGCTATCCTTAAAGCTTTGTTTTGAATTATATCAAGTTGTTGTATTAATGAATGAGAAGCACATGAATATACATGAAAACCATAATCTATTTGTGGTCTAATAAGGGTTTTATATAATATAATTAAAGTTTTTCTATCAGATCCAAAATCAGTTCCTTTTAACATTCTAGATAACTTTAAGTTTCCATTAAAGTGTGTATATGGGTTGTAAATTTTAGTTTTCTATCCCAAACAAGGCCTAACAATGTGACAGTTTTTACTGAATATAATTTTACTGTCATCTAGAAAAAGTTCAACAAAATCAAGAATGGCATTGCAAAAAATAATTCCTGCTGTCTTATTAGGTGATAATTTAAAGCCCCATTTTTTGCCCATTCCCATATTAAATTTAGGCCCTTTTGAGCTTTTGCTTGTAATTTATCTAATTTTTTTCCTGTTACCCACGTGCTGCTATCATCGGCAAATGGACTAACGACCATGTCAGTGTCTTTGACGATATATGGCAGGTCGTTAATGAGAAGATTAAAAAGGAGGGGATATGATGGAACCTTGGGGGGTACCTCTCTTTAATGTTTCTTCATCAGAGAGGGAGTCATCCACCTTAACTTGTATCTTCCAGTCCTGAAGAAAGGCCTTTATAAAAGAGAAGCAATTTCCTCTAATGCTAAAATTGAATAATTTGGTAAGAATACCAATATTCCAAGCAAGGTCAAATGCTGCCTGTAAATCTAAAAATATAGCAATTACTGAATGGCCAATGTCTTTTGCAAATATAATATCATGTTGTAATCTCGCCAACTGATCTTGTGTGCTGCGGCCCTTCCTAAAGCCTGATTGAAATTTATTTAATAAATGTTTAGTTTCTAGGTAGTGTTCTAATAGAGTTTTCACCATATATTCCATTAATTTACTAGGGTGAGAGGTTAAACTTATGGGTCTATAATATTTAGGGTCATTAGAGTCCTTATTTTTTTTTTTTTATTGGAATAGCACAGGCCAGTCTCCGGGAAACAGGATAAGTTTTGGAAGTCCAAATTTTGTTATAAGGAAGAAGCCAAATATTTAAGGTGGATTCAGGCATATGTTTAAACAACTGATAGGACATTTTGTCAGTTCCCACGGCGGAATTTTTTCTGCTATAAATTGCATCTCTAAATTCAAGGATATTAAAGGGGAGATTAAGAGTAGAGTCTGTATCATCTTGATTGTCGTTATTTATTCTATTATTAAAATCAGTTTCGAAATTATTTTGAAAGTCATTTGTAGATTTAGGAAGATTACCCTTACTCGAAACTTGAGCGTAATGCTTGGCCAACATGTTAGCTTTATCTTTGCTTGTTGTTGCATATTGAAGATTGGTTTTTAACAGTGGCACTGAGGAAGATGATTTTCCACGTATTTTATTAATTTTGTGTCCAAAATGTTTTAGTGTTATTTTGTTTTAAAGAGCAGGTATTTATAAATTCTTCCCAATTACTTTTCTTCGCTAGTGATATAATATGTTTTGAGTCCTGCTCCGCAGTTTTAAAATTCAATAAGTTTGTTTCAGACGGGTCTTTTTTTAATTTATTCAACATATATTTGCGTTTAATGAAGGCATTCAGAGTTCCACCATTTTTCTTTTTTGGCATTTTATTATAAATCGGGACACTTTGATGTACTATATTCAGCATCGAATCAGTTAAATTATTATTAAATATATTAATATCTTCTGAAAGTAAATCATCTGTATTTAGATTTTTACATAAGATGTTAAAGAGGTCCCAGTCTGTTTTATTATAATTAAATTTATCTTGGTTATAAAAATTTGAAAGTGATCAGACCCCCATTTGTCATTTAAAACTGTCCATTGCTTTTTTTGAAAAAGGGGAATGTTAGAGAGAGACAAATCGATGTTTGAGAGGGTGCCCGTTCTTATATCAATGTGTGTTGGGGAGCCGTCATTAAGAAGAACTAAATTCTGCTCGTCAACCCAAGACAGAATTTCTTTACCCTTTTTGTTGGAGTGTTCAGATCCCCATGCGTGGTGATGGGCGTTGAAGTCACCGGTTATTAAGGCATGTTTTATATTAAAATCATTTATTTTCTTACTAATTTTGTTTAAGGATCGGCTATCGCAATTCTTGAATAAAGATTTTATAAAATAAAAGTGTAGTCTTTGTATAACACTTTAAAAAGCTGGATTTCAATTGTAGTATTATCATTGTCGTCCCCAGGATTTTCTATATTTATATTTTCATAATTAATGTAATTTTTAAAATAGACGGCCAACCCCCCACACTCATTGTTGTTTTATTGTTAAAAAAATTAAATTCATGTCTGAATCTAGGTATTGTTTTAAAGTTGTTCTTGTTAAATTTTGTTTCCTGCAGACATAATATGTAAATTTCGGGATTCAGATCTAAGAACAGTTTTATTTCTGCATCCCTCCCACACGCACGCATTAAAAGATATTATGTTTATTAATTTATTCATTTTAACAGTTTGTTTATTTTGTTTTTAACAGAAGTATTCTGTTTTTTAGCTGTCATCGATGATATAATTGATTTTCTGGGGAGTTTTGTTACCTTTAAGGCGCCTTGTAATTTCTTTGGTGTTTTTAGCAGACGGGATTTCTTATTTAATTTGTTAGTAGTTATATTAAAATTTTAGTTATTATCCCTTTCTACCTTGTGTTCTATAGTAGGGGAATGGGGTTGTGGTAGATTGGGGGGTATTTAGACAATGGTTGAATTGTTCTAAAGATTTCTCTTTGTACATGGGTAATTAACAGTGGACCACTGGGTCTAGTTTTTTCTTTTAATAGTTTGATTGTTACTTTCGTTAAACGATCAATACTTGTATTTATGGTTTTCGAGGGACCAGATACACTTATTTTATATGGGGATGTTTGGCAGGAAGATTCTAATAATATAGGTGTAATTCTTGTTGGGATGCTAGGGGTGGGGGTATCGTTCATTTCCACCAGGTCGAGGATTGACTTATTAAAAGAACTATAGTTTGACGTCCAATCTGAGTCTATGCTTTCTCCGGATGAAAAATGATGCTATCACTAATTGTTGTAGAGGTGTTGGGTGAAAAAACGGATGAACAATTAGACTGATTTGAGATTGGATGTTTAAGATCCACATTTGTAGCGGGAGCTATATTAGGGTAGATTGTTTTGGACCTATCTCCGGATAGTTTATAGGGGTTACTTGGTTATTTATAGCCGTTGTGTTGGCATGTTCTGGTGAAGTTTGGGAAGAACTGTCACTGTCCCCTGGGGTGATATCAATGTAAAGGAGGTTTAACTGAACTGAAGACAGGGGAATCAGTTTGGTTGGGTTCAATGGAGTCCAGTTTATGGGGATTATGTTGGGGCTTGGGGGCTTTGGAAACTAAATCCACTTCATAGTAGGGGATCTGTGGATGGTCTGTAACAGGGATGTGGACTATGAACGGGCGGGTCTTAATATCAAGTAATGAGGGAATATATTTTAGGCATGGTCTATTTAATGAAGGGGTTTTAGAATCAGTAACCCGTTTGTTTATGTATACGTTCATTGACTGTTTATATACGGGGGTTTGATGGTGAATGACTCCTTCTCTGGTAGTAAATGAAGGGATGTTAACTGAAATTTCGATATCTACTAAGAAGAGGGGGGTACTATTTAAGATGAGGGATATGGCTTCTGCCGAGATGGTTTCTATTAAGAGATCACCAGATTTTAATGAGACAACTCTTTTGATTTTGTTTGGGAATTTTATTTTGTTGATAGAAGCGAAGAAGTCTAGCGTAGATATTCTGTAGATAATTATGTTCTCAAAGAAGATTGAAGGTGAAGTTGTAGATTTTGGCCAATCGGATTGCCTGCAGAAATGTGACTACGTCCGATTGACGGCTCGAAGTCGTCTCAACCAATCAGGGCACAATTGATTACACAGGTGATTTAAAGCCTCCCAAGTAGGCCAATCCCATCGCTCGTGGAGTCCGTGTTGGTGGTTTTGCACGTTCACGTTTACGTTGTGATGGCTTCTCTGGTATACACACCGTCGTACCACATCGTCGATATCCAACATCATACGAATGGTGTATAACCCGTAGGGTTAATCCAAAGTCGGTTGTCCACGTTGAGCAGTTGCGGTCCATCGTAGTCTGCCTCTTGCCGTGTGCGGGGACTCGCATTGACAAGGGGTATCTCGCTGGTCCAACGTCGAAGTACTTCAGTAGATGTCTAAACGTCCCTCTTTAGGACCACAATAAAAACAGGATAAAAACATATTTACAACGTAACCTCCACGGGTTAAGCCACACTGTTTGCACAGTATGGTGTGGATGATTCCAGACAACGGCACGCCATGCGGAGTCACTTGGTCCCTAACAGCCGCAAGACGTCCTGCCTGTTCGATGGTCTGAACTGGAATGCAACCTGTATAACTGGTTGCAACGCATTATATACAGTCCTGAGCTATCACAGTTCTGATTGGTCGGTCAATTTGATTGGACAAAAATCGTGATTGGTCAATGCATTTGATTGGTTCGATTTTAATCCGCTTTGCGAAACAAGAAATCAACCGGAAATTATAACATAAATAAAACGTTTTGCAAGAAAAGGGATGATTTAACCGACAAAACAAAATCGTCACAATAAAAAGCAATGCATGCGACATCACAAACACGAACGGGTTGACAATAGGGTTATCGCATTGAAACGGTCAGTGGCAAAAAGGCCGCTGAGAGATTAAACCATGTTCTAGGGCGCACTAAACCTTACTCTTACCCTAGTGTCATCTCAATAAAACGGGACATTGTAACTAAAACAATCTCCTCCAGTCTATATTCTCTATCTATCAAGGCAGCAGTAATAGACAAATACAGATGGTCATGTTTATATGAATATAAAAATGTAAAAAACCTGAAAAGCCACAAAGCAAGTACTCGATGACTTGGCAGAATTCAGTGCAACAAGAGAACGAACCATTAATAGTACGACAGGACAATATTCTTAAAAGATAAGCGTCAAACACTACCGTCCTTTGAAGACTTAGGTAGACCACACTAGGGTCCACACTCTGTCCTATCTCATTAAAATCATATCCTAATTACGCTTTGATACTCTCCGCTATTGGATCTGACAACTTTGCCTTTGAGGTCACGTCAGATCGACCTTTCATCTAATCAATATTCATGAGAAAATTAACTAAATTCAACCTATGAAATCGCGCGTTTCATATGCACTTCAGATGACATTCGAGTGAACTGAACAAACGAAAAACTACATAAAACAGATATATATCCGAATAAAGATAAAGTCTTCGTGTGTTATTGCTGTGTTATTGCACGATACATTCAAAGAAATGCACTAAATGGCATGTTTTGCATCAAGATACGAAGAAAATCATCGCTGTCATGTGTATTTTGGAAATATATATTCCACCGAAATTATTACGAAATTAAATATTCTAAATAGTAAACCACAGTACATTTGGCCCGCTTAGCTCTGTTGATAGCGTACTCGACCGCTGAAACACGAGTGTTATTTTAGTGTGGTTCAGACATTGTCTCTTTCAATACCGAGCGTAGACTGCTTCACAGCGTTTTACTGAAACGCAAAATGCGCAGTAAATCTGACAATACCGAGCAATTTTGTAGGCTGACATCTGATTGGCTACTCGTAAGGTCAATATGACGTGACCTGCGACGGAGCGTGGTCCGATCCTTACATCACACATTCCAGTTCAGACCATCGAACAGGCAGGACGTCTTGATGCCGTCTGGGACAAAGTGACCCCGCAAGGCGTGCCGCTGTCTGGAATCAGTTTAAGTAATAGTTATTAAGCGTATCATCTGTATATATGTTTTTAACCTGGTTTTAACGTGACCCTCGAGAGGGACGATTGGAGGACCTCAACTGAAAAGAGGCACCTACGATGGACCACGACGACGACTCACTACAACCCACCGTGGATGCCGACGTTGGAGAAACCCTGCGGGATACTCACTGATCCTGTATTGCATAACAGTTTCAAGATCAGCAAGTGCATCAGAGGAGCCATTACCAACAGAACACGGCAGCACATGCAGCCGGATTGACCTACTTGGGACACTTTTGGCGCCTTTAATCTCCTGCCTCCTGATTGGCTTAAACGATTTCGAGCTGGCAATCGGATTGACCTAGTGACATTTCTGCAGGCAATCCGATTGGCAAAAATCTTCTATTGGAACAGTAATCTACTTGGACTTTGGAATTCTACAATTAATCTTCTTCGAGAATATAATCATCTACAGAATATCTACGTTGGACTTCTTCACTATCAACTCTACTGCTGCAGTTCTACAGTAAACTTATTTGGACGAGGGGTGTGGCACTTACTACTGGACCGGACTCTACTGCATAATTTTCTTTTGAAAAGCTCGCCAAAAGGCTTAGTTGCCAACGGCGAGGATAAATAAAACCTTATAGGTCTCACTACAGAATTACCTCCCTTGGGCAGGACGGTAGGAAGATTCCTACACCGTAAAAAACTAGGGCTGTGTTAATCGGTTTGCTCTGAATTTGGAAATGTGCAATCATTCTCTTATTTCTGTTTTCAGGTGACAAGATTGAAACATGTTCATGACTTCTGCCAAGTTTGGATGCCACTGGGTGATTTTCGAGGAAGATATGATAATTGGAAATGGGTAGGAATACAGTTGAATTATCAGTGAAATGGAGCTTGTTTTGAGGGGTACTGAAAAAGACTGGAATTTAAAAAAAATTAATCTGGTCAACATTTGATTTTTTGTGGATATTCTGAGCTTCAGCGGAAGGTTTGCAGATTGAGGGGAGATTTAATGGACAGTTTAAAGTATGTTCGCAGTGGTCCACAAGTGACCATTTCTACATATATTATATAGTGTTGAATAATTCACTAGTGAGACGTATACGACGACGACGTCCGATCATTAGTAGCGAACAGTATGGTAGCGTGATAAATGGTCTGATTTTAATGAGATTGCACTCTGTCCGGTTATTGCATAATCAAAGAGGAAAGCATAGTGTCGAACTGTAAATGAATCAACCACTAAACAATGCAGTGCATTGCAAAATGGTAGGGTCATTACCTCTTTTGATAAACAAATTTAATAAAGATTGTATGCAAGTGATTATGACCAAATATCTGACGAATTTTGTGGCCAGGATAATAAAGACTTCTCGGCTCTCACCTCTTCTGGTTCGAATCAAATTGGGATCTCAAACTGTAAGTGAGAAAGTGTCGATTCTTCGTGGCGGGGGGTATTCAATACTGATTCTACCCAGGAAAAAGTGGGTGATTTGCCGCCACCATAAAATATGTGCTGAAAATGACATAAAGCACCATTCAGCCAACCAATCATTGGTTGTAAAAGAAGTTTGTAAATCACATCACCATAGAAGTATAGTCTTGTTCCGATAGTCTTTGTCGCAGAGGAGTTCTAAATTACTTTCATAGATTAAGTGTACTAGGTCAGATTTACGATAATAATCTTTTGCAAAGGTTTTCCGAAGTTACTGGGAACGGTAGCCCTGCTGGAATAGTTTCTTATTTATACGAAGATTACGAACAGTTGCCCTCAACTCGACTATAAGCTTTAGAAAAAAGTTATTTTGAGAAAGTTGAGAAACATAGACCCCATAAGAAATTGCTGGGGGAAAATCTCCATCTAAATGAGATAATTAAAAATATCAAAATTAAAATCATTTCTCGTCATAGATTTTTCTAATTATTTCTCCAATTTTAATAGAGATATGTAAATCGAGATAAGAAGCAACAGTATCAGAAATGATAGCTTTGTTGAGTGCAAGTTCTGCAGGATAGATAGTGTTAACAGTAGCAGCAAAGAAAGGGTTGTCGATGTTCAATATGTAATCCATTTATCGAGAAGTGTCATTAAAGGCTTCAGCTGCACCCAAAGGGGGTCGGCACGGTGTTGGGATGGTGTTCAAATGGTTATGTATAGAGTCCTATAGCCTCAAATATCCAAAACCCATTTTACTAAGTATACATATTGACAAGGGGTCCGGCTTCCAGAATGCCATTCAGTGAAGAGAACATGTGTAACTGGCCAGAAAATAAAGGATTAACATGGTAATCTATTCACACGGAGCTCTATTTCAAGCAATAACACATGTGTATCTAAAAATTATATTCATTTGTTCAAAACATGTACCACCGTTTGACACCAGACCACCGAAACGACTAGCTTACACCAAAATATCTAAGAATGAAGAGATTGCGTAACACCACCCCACCTCACTAAAACGAGCTTCCCGCTAACGGTGCAGTCAAAAACTCAACAGCCGATTTAAGACAAATACTAAATGTTTCACAAACCGTTGTGCTTCGACTGTGAATGTCCGAATGGTCTTCAGTGATACGTTTGTTTTCTATTTTCACAAATATAAATTCAAGGACGCTGCCATCTTGTTTTTGAATTGCCACGTGACCGAAGTCTAACCGTGGACGTAAGGAGTTACCTGATTGATTGGGATCGGATTACGAACCAATCAGGTAACTCCTTACGTCCACGGTTAGACTTCACTGCTTCTGTCACAAAATGTCACGGGTAGAGCGTACTGGTCGCATATAGCTCTTGTATCGGTTACACCCAAAATCTATTGTTCGAGTTGAAACAATTTCACAATATTCATGATCTATTCATGTAACACGTAAAAGCGTGCACATTTTAAGTGGCCGCCAGAGAGGCCGTGTCATAAGTTTAGTTTTGTGCTAATGCATGTAAACGTATAGGTATATTTTCCTTAAACGGCAAAATTGTATAAGGGGCCTCGCGTGTAGATTCAATACTGTAGATTTAGCCACGTTTGTCACGGACTGAACGGGGCAAATAATGATGTGGGCGTTATGTTTGCTATAAAACCCATTGTCTTCTAGCTATCGCCGGGATCATCGATAGTACTTTGTTGGAACAGAGATTGGACGGCAAATTTCACAGGCAACATGTGGTTAGTAATTTTATTAAACTTTTATCGTATATTTGTATTCAGTGGGCGGCGCCATCTTGTTTGGCGGTTACGACATCCGGTTAGCATTGATGTTTCTCAAACATAACTTTAGACTAGCATATGATTTTGAAGTTACTTTATTAGATGTAATTATTGTAATTGATCATTAATTGTAAAACAATATTAATTTGATAACAGTGGATAATAGGTGCATTAGTTAACGTTGGCGTATAACTCGGTGATTGTAATACACGATTGTTAACATTAGTTAACAATGAGATGAGTGACAAGAATAAATGCGTGCATGCATAACTCAGTCAGTGTAATATATGAGTAATTTGATCATGTTTATATTACATGTATTAGGGGCATTGATTAACAGCGACGTACATAGCGTATACATGGCGTTGTAGAATATGTATACATTGCTACTCATCATTAGTACAGCTTACATATATTGATTGAATAATGATTTGTTCGGGTAATGATATTTATGCAAGGTTGTTATGTTTGTCAACCGACATCTAAAACGTATGTATAATTACAGCCTAAGCCATCCAGGGTTGGAACTAAGCCATCCAGGATATAAGCCATCCAGGATATAAGCCATCCAGGGTTGGAGTAAGCCATCTAGGTTTGGATATCCAGGAGTGGAGCTAAGCTTCCACGACTAACGTTACAAGCGGTGGAGACGGTCCCCGTACCTGCGCAGCCAGGTTTTACTAACGACAACCCCCGGGACACAAGGTGGGCCCGTTACCAGTCCTCACTGGAGGAATATCATTCACAATCTCAGTGGAGATTAACTATCATTGCATCGCGTCATCAACCCTTACAGAAGGCATTTGATGACAATCATCCATTGAATTCGCGCATCATCATCTTCATGAGCTCTCGCGCATCACAGTTATCGCGCTAGATCAACATTGTTATAGCTTTAACAACACTTTAGTGTCTTAGACATTCAGTATTTATAACAATACTAAGAACGTCTTAAACGTTCAGGAGAACATTCTTTTCATAGTTCATTTGTGTATTCGCTTGTTTTTTTTTAGATAATTGTATATATATTAAACATATTTTAAAAGTTGCATTAAACTTATGTAAATGCATTCACCGTCATTGATTCTTTCCTGAGTTAGCCCAACCACTAAGGTCATCCTGTGACAACCTAGACAGTAAATCCTCTTCGACCAACCTACGCCGCCCAGTACTTTCAGTACTTTGATCAGCATGTGTAGCTAATTCTATTACAAAGAGTAACGTTTAAACACCTAAGTACCAAAGACCAATAATTGCTGTACAGATTCAGAACTACTCCGTATTATCTAACTAACGTACACACGTACATATATAAGTGTGTGTTGAGAGGATTTTTAAAAGTTAATTTGAACAAGTTTAAAAATGACATAATTAACGTGCTCGCATACATTGCAACGAAGAAAGTACAATTTATATTTCCTTGGCCTTTCTTGAATATCAATTATTGAAAGTAACCGATTTACATCAGCTATATATGTATCGGCATAACTTACTTGTTTTATTATAATGTATCGTGTTCGCAGGTAAAATCGCGAACTCACAATGAAATGCTATACATATTTCATGACTTTGGCCTTCCCTTTTTACCGTTTAATTATCATCGAATGAATAGTCATGCATTAAAGTCGCATGATTGAGATTTAAATGGCTTGGTGTTGCGCATATATACGGCATGATATTTCGATTAAAGTCAAAAGTACTGGATTAAAAACTACGTTAAGCTACTTTTAATACCTAACGTCTACATCAAGACTGCCGTATGTCCCTTTAACGCAGGCTTTCGGTTCCTATATAAACATAAAGGACATAGGAGTTTCCAAAATAACAGAAACAAGCGTTATACTCTAGACAGAAATATAGCCAGAAATTTTACTCTAACATAAGGCATTACGCCTAACAGTTCATATGCGAATAGTACATACATATAAACATGTATATGAAATACATACAATATTTTCCAGTTAATGACAATTTATATAATTTGAAGGTGATTATGATACACTTGTTTTAAGTTTTTTGGTATTACTGTCATAGGAATTCCAGACTTTTCCTATACCATAACGGTATCCTATTGGTTTAATTGGAGGAGGGACTATAAATCTTAATTTAAAGGAAGTTATTTAATGGGGAAAAATCGAGAGATTATGCTTAACATTTAACAAACAACCACGAAAATGTGCTGTACAGTATTTGTTTAATTATATCGTACATGTCTATTAAAGTTACAAGTCCATAGAGCTATTAATTGAGCCATGCCAGACCTCGTAAAGAGAAAAGAAGATGTTCGACATCGTGAGCTTCACACAAACACAAACACTACGCACGTACGCACGCACACACACACACACACACCTCCCCGACCCAAAACCGTTTATTGCAATAAAAAAAAATAGTTCATGATATATTTGTTCATGTATATGAAAGTTCTTTAATACGAACAAAACCACAAAGGAACAATTTTCCTATTATTTAACTGATTTAAAACTACTTTAATTTTATTGATTTAAGAAATAATAAATATGTACCTGTGTTTTATCGGTGAATAAAATACAGTTAGGAGTTCGGAAGTGTAGTAATTAAATCACGAGTGCGTTAGCACGAGTGATTTTATTACTCGAATCCTAACGAATCCACAACAATAACCCCATTGTTTACTCTATTGTTGGGGCACTATATATTATCTCGGAAGTCAAGGTAATAAGGCTCCTATGGTCAATAGATAGCATGTGTGCGAAATGAGGAGATTTTGGATTTTCCTGCTAAAAATAGAAATAGCAAAGATTCTGTATTGATACAGCAGAGGTTAGAATATTACATATTAATGTATAACCGATGCAAGGGAGAGTATATGCAACTTATCATCCCTGCAAAGTTTCGTTGACATTTAGGTCAGGGTTCAGGGAACTAGTCCGGACAAAGTTTGTTTACTAAAACCTTTAAAGGGCCATAACTCTGTCAAAATCATTCAACCCTAACGCGGCGATAGGCTGGTACTGATCATCCCTAAAATGTTTCGTTGAAATCCGGCCAGAAGTTCAGAAGAGAATAATCTGGACAAAGTGTGTGTAGTAAAACCTTTAAAACCCTGCCAAAAATCATTCAACTGGAACACGGCGATGATATGCACAAATAGGCTTGATGCTTATCAACCTTGACAAGTTTCGCTGAAATCCGGCCAGACGTTCAGGAGAACTAAATCGGAGAAAGTTTGTGCATTAAAACCTATAAAGGGCCATGACTCAGCCAAACATCTTTCAGCCAGAACACGGTGATGATATGCACAGCTTGGCTTGGTACTGATCATCCCTGAAAAGTTTCGTTGAAATTGGGCCAGGGGTTCAGAAGAACTAGTCTGGACAAAGTTGCTGTACTAAAACCTTTAAAGGGCCAAAACTTTGCCAAAATCATTCAACCGAAACATGGTGACGATATGCACAACTAAATCAAGTTTCATAACTCTGGTATTAATAATCCGATTTTGCTGATTTTGAATTTGCTCAAACTTTCATTGATATTAACAATCTGGTAAAGTTTGGTAAAGATCGGATGAAAAATAAAAACCCTATCATCTTAACGAGGCAAAATACAGCATTTTTAACTAAATCAAGGGCAATAACTTGGGTGTTACTGGCTGGTTTTCGAACTTGTCCGAGCTTTCATTGGTATAAACAATCTGTGTTTTCGGACTCGACCGAGCTTTCATTGATATTTACAATCTGGTGAAGTTTGGTAAAGATCGGATGAAAAATGAAGGTGTTAGAGTGTTGATTTCACAATATTAACACATTTTTCAATAATTCAAGGGCCATGATGTCGGTGTTACTGGTCCGATCTTGCTGGTTTTCGAATTTGACCGAGCTTTCATCAATATCAACAATCTGGGAAAGTTTGGTAAAGGCAGGATGCAAAATGGAAGCGCTAAAATGTTGACAAGACAAAATATAGCAATTTTCATTAATTCAAGGTCAATAACTCCGGTGTTACTAGTCCGATCTAGTTGGTTTTCCAACTCGACCGAGCTGTTAATAATATTAATAATCTGGTAAAGTATGGTAAAGATCGGATAAAAAATGGAGGGGCTAGAGTGTTGACAAGACAAAATATAAGAGTTTTCGTTAATTCAAGGGCAATAACTCCGGTGTTACTGGTTTGATCTAGCTGGTTTTCGAAATATTCCGAGCTTCCAATGATAATAATAATTTGATAAAGTTTGGTAAAGATCGGATGAACAATGCAGGCGCTAGAGTGTTGATAAGACAGAATTAATATAGCAATTTTCGTTAATTCAAGGACAATAACTCTGGTGTTACTGGTCCGATCTGCATGTTTTTTTAATTGTCCGAGCTTCCATTAATATTAATAATATGGTAAAGTTTGGTAAAGGTCGGATGAAAATGGAGGCGCTAGAGTGTTGACAGGACAAAATATAGCAATTATCGTTGATTCAAGGGTAAAAACTCCGGATACCAAATGACGGTTCTAGAGTGGTGGCATTTTTCAGTAATACAAGAACCATAACTCTGGTGTTATTAATCCTATCTAGCTGGTTTTCGGAATTGTCCGAGCTTTCATCCATAGTAATACTCTGGCCAAGTTTGGTAAAAATCGGATACAAAATGAACGTGCTAGAGTGTTGACAACAATGTTCGTGATCTCTCACACAAATAAAGGCATACACAACTCTTACTAATTAATAACTAGTTAATTATGCTCCCCGACATTTCGGGGGAGCATATAGTCACCGCTTTGTAAGTCCGTTCGTCCGTCCGTCCTTTCATCCGTCAGTCACACTTTTGTCCGAAGCATAACTTCAAAACTACTAAAGGGACTACAATGAATCCAATCAAGCATACAATACCGTTTTCAGACATATGCTATCGCTAATAAACCGGATACACCCTTTTAGCGCACCACGCGGATGTTACCATAGTTTTCAAGACCAGAACTATTTTACTGAAAGCAGTATTTCAGTCCGACAATTTGTCTAGGTTTTTGCGACGCTGGTAATGTTTGTATTTGAAGCAAGCGTCGCAGATGATCAAGACTATTGCTCAGTAGAAAAACATCAGAATCATTCCGAATAAAACCGGGTGTTTGCGCCGCTGAGGACAGAACCACATTTTCTAACGTCGCGTTAGTAAATGTGATTCTGTCCTCCAGATTTTGTCAGAGTAAAAAAGGAACAGAGAAAGTAGTTATAAACATCGAAAAACTTATTATAACAATTATTTGTAATAAAACACGGCATTCGTTATGTTGTGAAAGCAATATATAAAAATTCATACAATCTTAACCACCAGCTCAAAACCATTTGCTTACTAATGTTTTCGCCATTCAGTACGCAGTCCTTCGATTATATATAGGAGAAGCATTATATAAGCAGTTTGCTTTCGTTCTAATCATTGAATATGATTGTACAATGTATATATGAAATGTTGTAAACCACTGAACAAATAAAATATGTTTAAAACAATAATACAGTGCAATGAGAGGAAGTTCAGAGTGCAAGAACTATAACTCTGTCAGTGTTCAATAACTGTAACTCTGTCATCATTGAACTTCGAGTTATTGCCCGTAGTCATTTTATGCTTAGAATTTTTGTCTGGAGCATAACTTCAAAACTACTTATGTTACTGAAATGAAAATGAATAAAACTTCACACAATGACAGAGGGCAGTGAAAGTAAGTGCAGAGTGCAACTATGATTTTAACTATATCTTGATCCAAATTCTTGTCCGGAACATAACTTCAAAACCACTTATGGGACTGCAAATTGAAAACTGCTGGGTGATACAAGGCCATATGACATTTCGGGGAGCATCCATCGGTTATACCGATTTTCATGTTATTAAAAATGTTTCATTGTAAACGCAGTAAATAATTTTCTTATTACATTTACAAGCATTTTAAGCGTAAATATTCTACATAAATTTATAAGAATACAAGCAATGTTTCCGAAAAAATCAAGATTTATTTTTTGATATCGAAATTTAAAGTTGTTTTATCACTACCTTGTTCGCAAAGCAAAGTTGGTTCCCACTTTCCTGTCTGTGAACATGTTGTGCCTGTTTTCCCTCCGACAGCTGTGTAACTAGGATTACACCTTATCTGACATCTTGATCCAAATGACATCATGTTTCCCATAATTTCAGCATGTTCGACGGATAAAGGTTGACATTCTATACAGAAAAACATAAATATATAATTTAAGTTTATTATCAATTTGATGTAAAATCGGTGGATGATCACTTGACAACATGTTTTTATATGAGTATATGCTGCTAAGCATGATAACTGTACAGGGAAGATGATGGTATTCGGAAAATAAGACGCATGAGGCGGAACGAATACTGCGTATAATCCGAAGGCACTCTAAAATATCAACTTATCTAGTTAGTTTTAATCTTTATTTGTGTCTCATCAATGTACAGCATATATATAATATATATATCTTAAACAAATTTGCATCTATCAGTACATTGCCACTCAATAATGAGTTATAAGAGACGGTAAACTATACACTCTAACAATATGACACGGAATTACCGCTGTTGTTATGTTTAAGAACAAACTGCGTACACTAAGTAAAATAAGTAAATACTTAAAATGTTACATTCATAAATGTCCGTAAACAAATATTTTATCTTAATATCTAAAATGCTTAAAAAAGCGGTAATTCAGAGTACGTAAAATCATTGGAGCATATAAATTAATAAGATAATAAGAAGTATATATTTACACAAATGAACTGTTCTTCTTCGAAAAATGTTAAAACACGTTTTGCCAGTAACTCTTTTAACAGTTATATTACACAAATCTTATTAAGTTAAAAAAACAAAAAAACAAAAAAAAAAGACATTATTGTCGTTTGAGAGTAGCGAATTAGACGATAATTGATTTCTCTTGATGTGAGTGATTCTCATAGGGGGCGCACTCTCAGTGGAGTGCACGTGGCGTGTAGAACGCCAGTTTTTGCAATTCAGCGTTGGATGACTGACCAGTTAACACGTTAACATTTTAGATTGGGTGGTATTATGTTACACAGCGAGAGACCTATCAGTGGACACGCTAGTACACATGAAAAAAATAAAATAAAGATAAGTATCGTTATTTTACAAACGGCATTTATAGGATCAGTAGTTTAGCTGGCACAGGTGTAAATATTTAATTATTCATTTCTGTTTTCTACACGATTGATATAGTCGTACATGTCTTTTCATTACTTCAGGTTTCAAAACGCTGAACAAGATGAATATTCTGAAATGTTTATATTTACTCAGAAAATGATAATAGCAAGGAGGAGATATTGTAATATTTACAACACACTTTTAGTTTTGTATTTCGTCACACGTTGCTTGCACGCGAACGTCATGCATGGTTGTGTAAATGTGTACATTGTATCACCAATGAAAGTATACTGCTAATTATAATAGAGCCGGTACAGTGTGAAGTGCCTACGGCATTGTAATCAAAATGCTGACGAGTGTTTGATTGCTAGATAAATGTATATCGATAATTTTCAGAAATCCGTGATGAGATGATCGGTGCACAGTTTGTGAAATAGTAATGTCCTGGACAGATGATCGGTTAGAATCTGACACGGTCGCAGAGATTCTGGGTTCGTGTTCCGTTTGAGGAACGATTAAAGACAAAGACGAATTCAAAAGATAAGTAATTTTTGTATGATAGTGAAATTCTACAGTTTGGTAATGAAACAGGGGTTGTGCTCCTCAATCCCCCCTATACATGTAGGTTGAGTGAAGCTAAGATTGGTTTCCACAGTTATAGTTTTGTTTTCACTGAAAAGAAAGATAACTCAGTCTTATCATGTTTTAATGAATGAGGGGCGGATTTTCTTAGTAAGTGGTGGGCGTGGATGCCTGGTTTAATTGTTGGGACGATGGACGTCTCTCGGGCGTGGATGCCTTTAAGAATTGATGCGACGGTAAACGTCTCGGGCGAATGCCCTGTTACAACTTGCGCATGATACATTTTGGGAAATTGGTTTATTTGAAATAGAAGATATACAGAAATAATGATAGAAAGTATGCAAAATATTTGTCTAGTCTAGTATGCAGAGTACTGAAGTTGACTAAATAGGAATATATCTGGAATATTTAAGCCCAATGGCGTCACATACTGTGTGAACCGCTTAATACGATGTCAGCCGCAATAAACCTATACTTTTGTGTATATACCGTGTGTGTGGTGGGCTGTTTGTCCAAAATCATTGATGGCTTATACCATGAAACCTAATATGGTTATATCAGATCGTATGACATTTGGTATTACATGCAGGTATCTGCATACTCGTATATGAATATAATACCCTGTTTCGGGTGGTAATAAAGGGCGTATGCCCTAAAGGGCGTATGCCCGGTGCAACGAGCCGGTATCGGCTTGTTGGAAACTATGTGCGGGTATCTGCACATAAGGTGAAGTATAAATGCAAGTAGACTGACGTATGTGATAATAATAATAATAATTATAATAATTAAGGAAAAACCAAAGCCTTGAGAAACGTGTTGATGATACATGTTGCGTGATGTTGTAGTTGACATGTAAGCCATGTGAAGAAATGTGGGTTAAATGTATATGTAAATAAATGTGAAATTAGCTCCCCTTTATTTTGGTGACAAATAGCCGTATGCCATGTGGCAGCGATTAGGTATCGGCTTATCGGTTACTATGTGCGCGTATTTGCACATAGGGTTAGATATGTGTTGATGTATTAAAGTAAATGGTCAAAACTCGGGCATAGCTGCCTATTGAAACTGCTGGGAAAATAGATTTTTCGGGCGAATGCCCAGGTGCAACATGCTCGTGACGCATGCTTGTCAAATATAAGATCTATAAAGAAATATTTAATTTTAAAATGGGATAAATAATAATGTATTTGTGATGTATGCTTGGGAATGTTGTATTTGAAATGCGAGATACTTGTTGAAACAGACAGTTTAAGTTTAAAGGGGGCATATACAATAAAAACGATATTAAAATGTTTTTAACATACCTGGAATTTATATAGATTGTCTAAAATGACTGGTTATACTGTTATATGTATATATTTATATATATATAGTGTTAATGTGGGTAATGACACTGGTGGTAGTGACATCGTCGGAAATGATGTGGCAAAGTGAGAAATAGTACTAATAATAGTATTGCTATCATTTTAAAAATGATAAATGCATATAATTGCAAGTAAGTTTGGTGTATGTAGTTCAATACACAATTCATAATGAATACTATTTGTTTTCAGATATTTCCTTTCGATATTGCGTTCCAGAACAGGAGTGTTTTGGTAGAGAACCGTGACGCAAATTCAGATTTCATATTAAGATTGAAGTACCAGCCGGTTACAATTATCAATGACGGTTAAAGTAAGAAAACTTTAAACAAGTTATACGTTTTGAGAGGAGGAACACTTGATTGTCGAGTCATTCCGTGTGATGTTATTTCGTGTGGACACGAATTTAGACTGCTACATGCGTGGTAAAACTTGGAACAATTACTTGTCGAGTGATTTCATGAGGGGTGCACGCACTTTAGACTGTTTGATTCAACAGTATGTAATGTCAATACCAGCTCCCCTGTATAGGACACAAGAAAACGTGGTTTTGCGTGTAAAGCATGTGACTATAATATACCCTGCTTGGGGTGGTAAAGGGAGTATGTCCGGTGTTATGAGCCGGTATCGGCTTGTTGGTTACTATGTGCGGGTATCTGCACGTAGGATAAGGTATAAATGCAAGGAAACTGATGTATGTGATTCATAATTTATATTGAAATGTTAGCTCCCCAATATAGGGACTTACCGGTAAATAGACGTATGCCATGTTACAGCGATTCGGTATCGATTTGTTGGTTAATAATTACACATAGGGTCAACATTTATGTGATAACATGTGATGTTAGCTCCCTTATATATGGGTGGACATAGGGTTATACCTTATTGCAACGAATCGGTTTCAACTTGTTAGTCACTATATGCGGATATTTGCGCATAGGGTTAGAATTATATATTAAGTGCATGTGATATATTTTATGGGATTCATGTCCCTGGGCACATGAAATGTAAAACGTGATTATGATACCGAAATTTAAATAGGTTTACATGAGAGCTAAAGTAAGAAACAGAACTTGTTTAATATCAATTACAAGGAGTCCGAGTCGGTTAGACACGTGACATATTTATGTTTTAAATTCTATGAAATAGTGTAGAAATATTTTGGTTTTATTCCGAACCTGTTTTATATCAATTACAGGTAGTCAGTGTTGGGTAAACACAGGAGGTAAACATGTTTAAATTCTATGGAATTGTGATGATTGGGTTTAAAACAAAATTTGTTTTATATCAATTACAGCATGAAGTCATTGTCGTATAGACACAGGGCGTATTTAGATTTAAATTCTAAAGTCTAGTGTACCAAATACCGTGGTTTTAAACAGAAATTGTTGCATATCAATTACATGGAGTGGGTGTTGTGTAGACACAAGACGTATTGATGTTTAAATTCTAAGGAATAGTGTACCAATATCTTGGTTTAGAAATGTACCATATGTTATATGTTTAATAATGGAGATTTTAAATACATATATGTCATTTTGGTTTAAAACAAAGTTGATTTATATCAATTACATGGAGTCAGTGTCGGATAGACAGACGTATTGAGGTTTAAATTCTATGGCATAGTGTACCAATATCTTAGTTTAGAAATGTATCATATGTTATATGTTTAATAATGCAGATTTTAATTCATATATGTCGTATTTTAGTTTTAAACAAAACTTGTTTTATATCAATAACATGGAGTCGGTGTCGGATAGACACAGGACGTATTAAATGCTAAGGTCTAGTGTACCAATACCTTGGTTTTAGACAGAACTTGTTTTATATCAATTACATGGAGTCAGTGTCGGATAGACATAGGCCTTATTTATTAACAATATCTTGGTTTAGAAATGTCTCGGATGTTAAATGTTTAATAATGGAGATTTGAATTCATATATGTAAGTTACTTGGATACTAATATTGGTTGTTACACTTTTGAGCCCGTTCTTTTAGTTCAGTCGGTCGTCCAATGGCTTATACCAATAAATAATAAATATACATTTATAACATATTGTTGTTGTCGTGTTACTCCTATGAGAAGGGTGAGTGTTAAGAGAAATGACATTATTGTCGTTTGAGAGTAGCGAATTAGACGATAATTGATTTCTCTTGATGTGAGTGATTCTCATAGGGGGCGCACTCTCAGTGGAGTGCACGTGGCGTGTAGAACGCCAGTTTTTGCCATTCAGCGTTGGATGACTGACCAGTTAACACGTTAAATTTTTAGATTCTTAGTAAATCCTGTTGCAGTAACTCACATATTATGGACTTGAAGAAATTTCAGGATATTGATGTTGTCCGAGCTGTATTGGTTCCATTGATTATTGAAACGTTTGTACTTTTGATAGTTAAAGATCAAGTCCGAGATCTTATCCTGAGTGATACCTTGAATAAAAATGTTATCGGATACATGTTTCCCATACGTGGGTTTTTCGCGGACGGCTCGGTATCACATTGATGATGCTCTGTTTAAAGTACGACGTGATTGGTGGAACTGGTGCAGTGGGGATGACATTTTATATCTTAGAAATAATAACATTTGTTTAATACAGTTTAATTTTAATTTATCACCAGTGATATCAAGTAATTCTGTCGAAGGAAATTGTATTATATAACGGAGAATACTGGGTTGATTATATGCTAAAACAGTAGATATAAAATCGTATCTCCTTTGCTTATTCAGTTGTCGGGAAGTATTGCGTTTGCTTTATATGTACTGTATAGTTTGCGTAAGTGATCTGGGATCAGTTTGGAATATGTCATGTGAAAATAATAGACTGGCGCAAGTCTGTGATGAGAGACTGCTATATTTTAAAGGTGCAGTTCCTTATGTATCGTATTATAAGTTGAAGGTGAAGTGTTTGTTATTAATAAATGTTAATAAGGTCAGTCAGTCGGTCGTCCAATGGCTTATACCAATAAATAATAAATATACATTTATAACATATTGTTGTTGTCGTGTTACTCCTATGAGAAGGGTGAGTGTTAAGAGAACACATTTATTCCAAAAAGACAAACCTAGCACCACTTATTCGAATTCTCGTCATATGTGCATTGTATTTTGCTCGTGACTTTAAAAAATATAATACCGCTCAAGCCGTTGCTGTGGGAGCATGAAGCTGTTGCAACTACATTATCTCTCATGACCAGTTAATTCAAGTCTGCTTCTTTCTTCTCTTGTTCTTCTCATGTTTGTGTTCTTTGCATACGAATGAGCAATTTATCAGTAATTATTTATTTATTGATTGATTGATTGATTGATTGATTCATTCACTCATTCACTTATTCACTCATTCACTCACCTTTAACCGTACACTTTCTTTGCTGTCTGTCGCACACTTCAAGATCAGAACAGTTGTTCTTGCAAACATCTGATAGCTGTAAAATACACATTTTGGAATATCATCTAGATTTGCATGTATTAGGTCACAAAACAGATATTGTATTCAACATCACAAGACATGACCATAAAATGTTTAATGTGTTTGTAGTTATGTACACTTGAACAAATTTGTGATAAACTAATAATAATTATAACAACAAAATAAGCGTGCATGGTATTCAAAAGATAACTAAAAAACAAAAAGGGAAATCAGCAGGCTTGAACCCTAGGCTTGAACCCTACCTTCGTGGACAGTAACACGGCGCGTTGATCAACTGCGCTATTGAGGCTTGTGAATGTTCTGTCGCTAATTTACATATAATAGTAATTTAGCTGATTACATGCTACCAATCGTGAACGCTCGGCCAATTTAGTCAGACTGGTTTACAAAAACGTCATTTCAGCAAGTTAAATGGTAACCTTTCAACGTTACAAAATATGTGTTTATACCATTCAAGTTTTTCAGACGAGTTCTCTAGGAATTCAAGTTGTAAAGCATGCTTATTGCCACTTACATGAGTCACAGTCTGTTAACCATAGACAGCTGAATAAAACACTATAAAAGATCGACGTACTTAATGTTGTTATGCGATATTACGTAATCAGAGTTGTTAAACTATTTGTCATTAATTGGAAGTAAATGTTTTGCTATTAAAACAATAATCTTGTTTATATAATATGATTGCTTCATAATTTTTAATCTGTTTATTTTCAGTGAGACTTTCAACTGAATCTGTTTGCGCATGTCCGAGCCAATCGTAAAAAACGTAAATCGCCGGGAAATGTCAAAGGAATAAAAATAATGGCACACTTTTATTAACAAATATTTTTTGATAATAAATTGTAAATTACCGAAAAAATATAACACGTTGTTCACAAAACAAGCATACGATAGCGATGTTAAAATCTTGTGAAAGTATAGTGTTATATGTCTTTCTAACAAAACAAAATCAATTTATAATTGTATATTTATATAAATTCAATGGACTGATATCATCAGTTAAAAAATGATTTGTATAAGATATATTTCGATATGTATTTGTTTAAGCATATATTTACCTAATTAGATAATGTCCCCCTAAATTAAATATTAGACAACTGTTCAATATTGAGACACTAGTGTATGACTTAATGTTTACTAACACTAGTGTATGACTTAATGTTTACTAACACTAATGTATGACTTAATGTTTACTAACACTAGTGTATGACTTAATGTTTACTAACACTAGTGTATGACTTAATGTTTACTAACACTAGTGTATGACTTAATGTTTACTAACACTAATGTATAGCTTAATGTTTACTAACACTAGTGTATGACTTAATGTTTACTAAGGGATATCAGACGATGCGGCCTTGGAAGATGAGGGACAAACAATTCAAAATTAAAAACAAATAAATAAATAAATACGAAAGGGCAGCGGTATATAACCTCGCTATAAACACGGTATTTTCATGAATATAATTTCTGTAAATACAGTACAATTTTACATATAATATGGCAAGAGTTCTTTTTAAAAAACAAAATAGGTTTATCAAAACATCTATACATACAACATTCGTGATGATATCGTTTCTGTTAATGTAGACACATGATCCGACATTTTCCTGTTGCTCTTCGAAAGTCACATCAGATAGCAATTCACACATTCTCAGATGTCGGAAGTAATTAACAGCGTGGCATTTCTTTCTGATATCGCACCCCAAGGTACAATCTCTCAACGAAGCATCATACAAAGTCAAAAACCTAGACTTCGATGACGAACATTTCCAATCTGTGATTTTGAACTTCTTATTTTCAGGTATGTCACACAGCACTGCTCTCTGCAGCACACAGCATGATAACAGGAATCTCATCGCACTTGCAGGTTTAATCAGCATTTTGTAAACTACAAAGATGGTCGTACTTACATAGTTTCAAACATCAAAGTTACCAGACGCAAATTACGACACTCCACATGCAATAACACATGATGAGAACTGTTAAGTTTGTGCGACTTATAATCAATGACTACATTCGTCTGTTAAATCTTTCAGATATGACCGTCCTATTGGGCAATTACAAAACGTGTGCTCGTTAGGCTTTTATTCCGTAACGTTTATCTCATGATAATTTAAATAGCTCATAAATTATTTATTTTTAATAACAACTTATTATTTCAAAAGGAATGGAAGCGATTTGATTTATATTTTATTATTGAAATATTTCAGTCTGGAAAACTAGACGACTCGACTAATTTAATTAATATTAAATCATGTGATGCTTCAAAGCTCATTGTTTTGAAATTCTTTTGTGTCTGTCTGTTTCTTTGAATTATGTGAAACGGTTAGTAATATAAAAGCCGTTTTAATTTAATATAAATGGCATAACAAAACCCCCCACAAACACAACTGTGTTGTCAATTGTTCAAGACCAAACATATTCATAAACAATAATTAAACCAATGGTTACAAGAGGCATTATTCATTACGTGGTGCCGCATTAATACCATTAAGCGATGGGAAAGCTTATATTAGCAGGATTTTATAACGCATATTTCAACAATAAAAGAGTATGAAAGTGGACCTTTGGAAACGGCCGAACACGATAAAGACTGATTGAGACTGTTCATGAACGGTAGTGAAATATGCTTGCTACCATTCACGCCCACTAGCCCCGGGTTGAGCAGAACTCAATATTCATAAAATCAATAGTACAGAATTGTTAACCATCCCGAAGATGGTATGCAAAAACCCGCTTAAAATCATTTTTACTGAAAAAATGCGAAAACCCTTTTAAACTTACCTATCAAATGTTTTAATTTTACACTATGCATTTTTCTAAAGCCGAAATTAAGATATTGTTTCATAAGCCAGCCAACCCCGTTTTCGCTAAATATAGCGGAAAGTCGCGAGTTGCGTTTCTCTTTCGCTGCAGTATAGTATTGTTCAAATATAATGTAAATGATTTTCGTGTAAACAATTCAAAATAAAAGACGTCCATCTAAACAGTCTGTAAAGTGGCAATAATAAGAGTAAGTACGTTGACGAACCATATCGCAAATGTGCATTTGCTGTCAAGCAATAATTAATTTTGCTTGCTGTGTGTATCTTTATCTATTTCCTATAATTATTATTATTATCAAGCAAATACAAAGTACAACCGAATTTGAATACGAGTACTATTGGGGTCGGGTTGGACGGGCGCCATTTTGTTTTCTAAAAATAGAAACGCACGCGGTATAAAGTAGGTCACGCGCGGCCTCATTTGCATATGAATGTATAATGGGTAGAAAGGATTAGTAACAGGATGTTCGGACAACGGATATTTCATCAGTATCCTTAAACTTTAGCGTACCCACGCGATAGGATGAGTGTCATAAGTTAATTCCTCTATTCAATCGAAACTATTGAGAGACAGGATGTCTGAGTTCTTTTTGTATAAAAACCTCAAAGGGGATTAGTGAGAGGATGTTCGTACAAAAGGTATTGACATTTAGACTTAATCTGTGAACATAATAGAGACAGGATGTCTGAGTTCCTTTTGTATAAAAACCGCAGAGATTAGTGGCAGGATGTTCGAATAAAAGGTATTGACATTTAGATTTAATCTGTGGTCATCATAGAGACAGGTTGTCTGATTTGAAAACAAGATTTGACATGTTAAGACCTTCTATAAATAGACTTGACGTTGAGTTCTATAAATAACACAAACGGACACGACCGTAAGAGAACGTAAACAAAGGACCGAAAACACTCTATTATACCAATACTTGAAAACAAGATTTGACATGTTAAGACTCGTACTTCCATAAATAGACATGGCGTTAGTGTCTATTAATAGCATAAACTGACCAATGCGATTTGGAGTTACAATAATTTTGCACTGAACCACGGATTTAGCCGATTGCTCCATCCTTGTTGTCAACTCTTGCATATGTTTGATGCCCCGTACTTTAATTCTAAATAAATATTTATACATTTAGTGTGTGTGCGTGCGTGCGTTCGTGTTTGTGTGTGTTTAATGCATTTTTATGTGTGATATTTTATGTTGCCTGTATTTTGTGAATGCTACATTTCCTGTTCGACATGGTCATCTGTTGTGTTATAGACATATATAAGTGTCGTTCACGAACATCAATTACAAGGATAAATGGACACAACGTACCAGCAGCGCCACAAACACAAACTGGTTTATAATAGGAGTACCGCCTTGGAACGGTAACCACTATGCATTATTTATGTTAACGCTTCAACAGCAGTCATTGCCTGCGTGCGCACGTTCAGAGGGACATAAATTATTCATTCACCAATTAGTAGCGGTGGATTTTAAATTAAAATATTATTGATATGTGGAAGGTGCATTTTCGGAAACAATTTAATACGAAAACAAATGTGACTATTTATCCTTGTACTTGCTGGTTGATTTGAATTGGTGTTTTGGGCTGACTGTGGTCTTTAAATGTTTTATAGACTAGCAATGAAATTCAGAAAGGCGAAATATTCATTTTTACAATAACACATACAAACAAGCAACACATCATACTGTGTTACTAGGGAATTTAAATATCTTGCAATTATTTGGCATTAATACATGGTTATTTTGATAACGAACATTTACTTGTAGTTTTTCTCTTTCTTGATTACGTGAATGCGAACAAGGTAGTCTGTGTGCGATAGCTTTAAATTGAGAATAACCTGTTTTGTTTGTCAACGCAACTGATCTCAACTCTGGCCCGTTTTATTTAACATCCATAATATAATGCAATAAGTTTAATGACAAAGTATACACCATTGACATGCACATTGATTCACATAAAGATACCCCCTACGCTAACAAGGATTATACCATCAACAGTCGGACAACATTTATAAACTAATAACAACTACATAGCTACATTGACAAGAAGACACTTAAATATAACATCATGACGATCCGAGATCATTCACTATTTAGAAATAAATCGCTACTTTTATGCAACTATCTTAGAATACAAAAAAATGCAGTGAGTTGAATACCTTGTAAATACAATTCATGCATGCTGACATTTCATGATATCCCAAATAGTGTTTTGAAAGACTTTTGACAATACACACACGTTTGTTCGACGTCGAACGACGGACTTCAGACATCGGCCAGTAAAACTAAAACAGAATTATTATTTTTTGGAAATGTGTCCAATACATAAGGAATTGTAGTCATGTAGAGATCTATGTCAGTTTGCCAGTACCATTCTTTTTCAACAACATTGCTGTTTTGTTTTGTTTTAGCTAGAAAGTTATAACATAATATAGGACATAAAGAAAATGCATTGTAGTTCTTTAAATCGGACAAGTAGTTTTAAACGTTATGGGCATTTAAAAGTTAGAACACAGATGCAAAAATAAACAGATCGGCAACTTACGTAACCAAACTATCACGTGGCACCATTACCTTTCCTTGCTGGTGACCCAATGTGTAAATAATACGGTAGAGTATGAATAAGAAGATCGTGGGTTCAAGCTATGCAGGGGCCACTGTTTTCTCGTGTCCTTGAAGACTTTTCTCTTAGCCTTGCTCACCCGTCGCGTTGGGACTTCTTAAATCAATTAAAACCCAACAAACGTTCTTTTTATGTTATGGATTATAATCAAATTGTGCAGATGTCACCATGCGGAGCCGATGTCTTCGCGGAAATGTCATATTTCATCACCCAGTTTGATTTTGGCGTTAAACGATCTGTGTTTCTAATTCTGAGACGGTAAATCGACAACTGAATGTCGCAAATGTTTTTTAAATGCAACAGTAGAATCTGTAAGGAACATAAAGACCATTAATATACAGGCCGGTCGATATAAGGCGTTTTATGCAAACCTTTTAAATTTTGCGACAATATATACATACTTATATGTTGCAAGTTTTAATGATTCCACCATCAAAATGCTTGACATTCCTAAAGTGCGGATAATAGATTACTGAATAAACATTTGAACTGAAGCCTTTAAAAACACTTCTCGGTACATGTATCTGGATGACATATTGAGCATTGACTGTCCTTTCTTTTCTACTGTGGTTAATACCATCTGTCCTAAACATCTTCAACTCAACAAAGCTAATATTTCCATTCTGATACTGTCGCTTCTTTATCGAGAAATAATTAGTAAAATGTATGACAAGAGAGATGATTTTCATTTTCATTTTGATATAGTTAATCATTCCCATCTCAACTAATTCGTTTTTCTAGAGCTTGTTGTCGAATTCGTAATCTTTGTATAACTAAGAAGCTACACAATCAGTCCTACCGTTATCATAAACTGTGGAAAAATCCTTTGCATTTTTGTATTATCGTAATCTGTTTTTAAAATATAAAAGTAATTTAAGAACTATTTTGTGATAAAGACTATCACAACCAGAATTATATCGTGATTTGATTTAAAAACTTTATTACACGTGTTAAAACATATCAAAAGAGGTTATGTCTCAGTCATTTTGCAACGTACTGCATGTTTAGTTGTTTAACCCATTTACAGTTCGCCATTATGCTTTCTTTTTTGATTGTGCGATGACCGGACAGATCGTGGACCCTATGATGACGTCTACCTAAATCCCTAAAAAACGGTATCGTTAACTACTTTCTGTCGTAACCTTAATGGTTTGTTATCGTGTTGCTCTGACTTCTGTCAAGTCACTGATTACTTGCTTTCTGTGCATTTTTATATTCATATATACATGATCATTTGTGTTGTACTTATATTTCCTATTAATGCGGGCCTTGTTTGTTGGAGAATATAACGTGGTTGTGATATTTTTTATTGATTCATACCGTCCCGTTTTATTGGGATGTCAATAGGGTAAGAGTGAGGCTTGGTGCATCCTGGAACCTAGTTTAAACCCCATCGGCCTTTTTTTGCCATTGACCGTTCACTGGAAGTAGTCGTTTTCAACCCTTTTATGTTTGGGATGCCAAATTTTACCTTTTATTTATCTTTGTAATTATTGTTAGTTCAATGCGCGGTTTTGGTTGACGATGGTCCTTGAATGCTAAATTTCCTGTTCGACTTGTATATCTACTTATGTCCACAGTATGTCGAGTCATTGCACAATCTAGGAAAAAACTGTAAATTGGTCAACCACTAAATAGGCAGTGTGTTGCAAAATGATCCAGTCATAAACCATGTTAATAACTGTTCTAACAAGTTTAATAAATAGTGTATGAACGTAATTACGGCCAATGTTTGGACGAAGTTTATAAATCACGTCACCAGAGACGTCATGTTGAATAAGTCCTGGTCGCTGAAGTTCTTTATTTACTTTTATATTATAAAAGTAAATCAGGGTTACGAAAATAAGCGTTTACAAAAGTTTTCCGAAACGTATGGTAACGGTAGCTCTGATAGCGTAGCTGTATAGCTATAACAAAGCTTATGAATGTTATAGTACTCAAATCGACTCAACTTTTAGAACAAGAACACCACCAAGCGGGCATAAACGCCCGTCGTTTCATTGTTGTAGACCTAATACGTTGAAAGTAATTAGCCACGATCACTTGTAAAGGGCAAATTTCCAGGTTAAACCATTAACAAAGAGAAATATAAAAAAACAAATATGCATACGAGTTATGAACCTTTTCATATGTATATACTGGATCATGCTGAAGATGTGTACATAGTTTCAGTCTTGTATACCGAAGATGTGTATATAGTTTCAGTAATGTAGACCTTAGACTTTCTAAGTTATTGGCAAGGTTAAAGTTCCAGGTTAAGTGTTTTTCAAAAGGAAATAATCAACAAAATATGAATCACAATGTATGAGCCTTTTTCAGATGTTCTCCGGGTTATACTGAAGATATGTTTACTGTGTACACGTTGTATATATTATACTTAGTTATTGCCAAGGTTAAGTTCGAGGTTAAACCTTTTCATAATTCACCGTGTAATGGTCCTTTTCGAGATTGCAAATATTGTATATCTGACACAAGTTATTAGCAACAATCACTTGTAATAGGCAACGTTAAGTTCCGGGTTCAACATTTTCAAAGGAAACTAAATAAAATAATGAATCAGAGAGTAATGGGATGTATTCAATGGAGGTTCATTGTTGTCGACTTTATACTTTTAAAGTTACAAGCCGCAATCAGTTGTCATCTTAAAGTTAACGGATATAAATATGGACACTCTAACGGACGGACAACTCCGTGATATAGGGACGCGATACGCCCGTGCGGGCGTGAAAAAACAAATACGTTTACACAATATCTGCTTTTATTTCGTCTTAGTTAGAAACGTCAGACTTATCAAATCGGTGTATAAATACAGTATGTTTAAAGAAATAAAGACACACAACAGTCGACATAATAGTGCGTTAGAATAATTGATTAAAACCTGTTACATAAACAACCTTTCATCAGTATGTATTAGCGTGTGACTAATGTGTATATTTAGGTCTTGTTATTGAATGTCTTTTCACATTAACAAGTTTCCAAACAGTTTATTGAGATTTCCTCGTTGTGGTGTGAATCTGCTACATAAAGCACAGTTAAATGATTTCCAACAGATGTGTATTAACAAGTGTTTATGACGTTCGTGGTACGTCATATAATATAAACTTAATGAGTTATCGTAAGAGTGTATTTACATGTGTTTATCGCGTTGTCCATATTGTGAGAATGTTTTGTCACGAGTTTTAACCAGAGTGGGTTAACATGTGTTTATCGAGATGTCCACGTCGAATGAATGACTTGTCACATACTGTACACTTAAACTGCTTCTCCCCAGTGTGTATACGCATGTGCTTATCGAGTGCTGCTCTTTGTTTGAATGAGTTGTCACATACTGTACATGTAAGCGGCCCCTTGCCAGTGTGTATTCGCATATGTGAACTAAAATTACTGCTGTGTGTGAACGCCTTGTCACAAATTGTACACGTAAAAGGCTTCTCTCCAGTGTGTATATTCATGTGAGTACTGAGACTGCTTCCTACTGTGAAAGATTTGTTACATACTTCACAAGTAAACGGCTTCTCCCCAGTGTGTATGGACATGTGTATACTCAGATGACTTTGTCGCGTGAATGCCTTGTCGCATACTGTACATATAAACGGCCTCTCGCCAGTGTGTATATTCATGTGTGTACTAAGACAACCTCCTTGTTTAAATGTTTTGTCACACACCGTACACGTAAACGGCCTCTCGCCAGTGTGTATATGCATGTGAGTACGAAGATTACTTCCTTGTGTGAACGACTTGTTACATACTGTACAAGTAAATGGCCTCTTGTCAGTGTGAATACGCGTGTGTGTTTTGAGATTTCCTCTTTGTGTGAACGACTTGGTACATACTGTACACGTAAACGGCCTCTCGCCAGTGTGTGTATGCATGTGTTTATCAAGCGTTGTCGCTTGTGTGAATGATTTGTTACACACTGTACATGTATACGGCTTCTTGCCAGTGTGTATACGCATGTGTCTAATGAGACTACTTCCTTGTGTGAATGCCTCTTCACATACCTTACACTTAAATGGCCTCTCGCCTGTGTGAACACGCATATGTGTACTGAGATGATCTCGTTTTGTGAATACGTTGTTGCATACCTTACACGTAAATAGCTTCTCGCCAGTATGTATACGCATGTGTGTATTGAGATTGGTTCTTTGTGTAAATGCCTTATTACATACTTCACACGCAAATGGATTCATGCCAATGTGTGTTGACATGTGTGTTTCAGAAACTCTCCTCTTATGAATGTCACGCGCTTTACATTTGAAGGGCTTCTCGCCAGTGTGTATATTCATGCGTTGACTGAGTGTTTTGTTGTGCGAATGCCTCATCACACACCGTACACGTAAACGGCCTCACACTCAGTGTTGACTCAGAGTGTTTCGTTGTGTGAATGACTCGCCACAAACTGTACACGATTTTTGCCACAGAATTCCTTTTTTTCCTTTAGAATCAATGACTCTTCTTGTTAGTATACAGTTGGTCTTGAACTTCGTTTATTATCAACACCTGGAAAGAAATCACATTCCAGACAGTTGTTATTATACAGGGCATGCACGTGATAAGGTTGCCATACAACAGCCGATGGACGTCACTAAAGGTTAATCGACTTCTTGGTGGACCCAACAGATAGATAATTTCTTTCAGCATATTTTAGGCTTTTTAACAAAATGTCTAACATCTACGCATACATGCTTTCAGCATATTTTAGGTTATTTAACATTTTTACGGGCGGCAGGGTGTACAGTACTGGTTCTACCCAGAATAAATGGGTGGTTTGCCTCCACCACAAACAACTGACCGTCATATATAACCTTACATGTGTTGATAATGACGTAAAACACCATACCAACAAAACAAACAAACAAAGGTTATTTAACAAAACGTCTAACATCTACTCATACATGTAAGTACGTCCGCTCCGAAAAACGGGTTTTGGAGCTATGTTTGGTTACACGTAGAGTTGAAGAGTTAATTTCACTTAAGTTAACTTTGAACAGCTCATAATGTATGTGTAATAATTTGACAGAACGATGTATATGGGCAAGATAGTCATATTACATACATATATAAAAGTAACGCATTTAATAGCTTGGATGTCCACTTTAGTCTTGATTTGTGTTTGTATAGACAATGTTAAGGGACGAAAAGCCTTCTTCGACTTTAAGAGCTAATTAGCCCGGTATTTAAGACTACAATTAAGTACCTAATGCATTTAGCTAAAAAACAAACAAATGTTGGTACGCATTCTCTTCACTAACAGAAATACAGCGTCTTTGGGGCAACTTTATCGCAGCGATATCGTCACCCCAAAATATCTAGGAACAACCGTATTAGCTCTGTCTATAAAACGTTATTATAAGATAAAATAGAAAACTATAGACGAGCATTAGTTGTTCTACATTATTTGCATTTGTGCAATCATTACTATTATTATGAGAATAGTATACAGCAAATTTGTTTTGAATATTACTAACTAGTGATTACATTTCACCCATAATATATTCAAACCTATGGTAGAATAACGAAAAAAGTTGAAAGCTTAAAATTGTATTTAAACAGATGCAATCAGATTTAAAGTAAAAATGCTACTGGATCGAGAGGCTAATGTTAATGCTTGATACAGACTTCAACATTGCCACACGTTCATGGCACGTGTATAGTATGTAACACAAAATACACAGCCAAACTATTGCTAACAATAATTTTATTCAAGAAAAAATGTGTAAAGTTTGATTAAAATGTTAAATAATAACAAATGTCTAACCGTCATACAAACTGAAATGCTATGTATTCCGTCATACAAACTGAAATGCTATGTATTACTACGGAATACGTATCTCTGTTTTTGTGTATGTACCTTGGAAAACACGGTATTATGAATGGTTTAATTCCATGCAATAACATGTACTGCCTTGTACATATTTATATATTGTATTACATACATACTATTGAAAAAGTTTGGATCAAACCTCTTTGCTGAAACCAGTCACGTAATAAATGAGAGTTTCGCAACTTAGTTTTCGGATAGAAGACACTTGAAATTTTACAGCGAAACTATTACATTTGTTTCTGTCTTAAGGCTTATGTCCCCTTGAACAATAGAAAGATTCAAAGTTGGATATCTCAAACATTTCTACATACTGTTTACATGAAATTGCAGTACCTCATTTCATTATACTAGGTAGAAACATAAAACATCATTTCAAAATTAAAATAATACAAATAAAGAGGTTTTACTAGGGCACTTCCAACAGGAATTAGAACTCAACAGTATACATTTAATTTTACAATAAATACTGCAACATGTTACATGTACCTTGACAATAAATACTGCAATATGTTACATGCACCTTGACAATAAATACTGCAATATGTTACATGTACCTTGACAATAAATACTGCAGTATGTTACATGTACCTGGATATACTTTGCTCCTTAGTGCTATCAGTTAAAATCTCAAATAATCCTGTCAAAGTTGATTTTCAAGAAAGAAAATCAATGTTCATAAGCAATACACAAATGAAATGCATGCATAAGTTATTTACATACCTGGTCATGATAATTGATTGGTCACTACTTGTACAAATTCTATTTATAGATTATGCTACCCACAATATTTAATTTCAAGACAGGTGATTTAAACAGAAGATGCATAAAACAACTTTTATACATATTGTTTACCTTTAAATGGCTGGCACAACCTAGACAAGGATATCAAGGTAATATGTTGCAAGTTATATACAAACTAGAAAATGTGTCCATGGGAGACGAATGCCCCGCCAAAGGGTCAACGGTTGCTTACAAAATGGAGTAACAAAATGTTAAGTGTAATATTAAAAGGCAAGTTATATTCTGCTTATGTAGATGCATGTGCATGTTTTTATGTGCTTTAAAAAAAGCTTAATTACTGTAAAAAAAATCACTGTGTGCAATGTAACGGGTATCAAACGTTCTTCGAAAAGGCGACACAAAAAAATAATAGTCGGGTTTTCTGTGTTTGTGGAGGGAGGTGTGGGGGCGGTGGGGGGAGGGGGGTGGGGGCGGGGGGAGGAGGGAGGAGGGAGATACATAAATGCATGCGTAACAATAACGTTTGTAGACGGGGTAAAGTCATTCATGAATTATGGAGCAGATATGAAAAGGGGCATAAATCTGTCAAAATGAGTCAGAGTTACTGGACTTATGTAACTACATTCCATGAGGTGAGATGAAGACGTGTGTTAAGTTTCATGAACATACGTTATGGCCAAGGTTAGGTTGCAGGTTAAAGTGTGACGGACAAACGATGGGGAAAATGATCGCTAGGTGTCTGCCATGCTATGCAGGTGAAACAAAAATTAGAAATGTGTCCATGGGACACGGATGCCCCACTGAAAACAATCAGAAAACATAAAATTAGAAAGAAACTCCGGTAATACTGAGTCGATTTAGACACATCAACGATATGCAAATCTTTACATCATAGGTAACCTTCCTGTACAGATAACAATCAGTGGGAAAATGTAGGAAGAGACAGATATACAAGTCATTTTTATGTAAAATTTGACAAAGAAAGGGCCATAACTCTGGTAATACTGGGTCAACTTAGACGCCGAAATGATATGCGCATCTTTACGCAGCACCCCCCCCCCCCCCCCCCCCCTCCCCCTCTAGATCAGCATTCCTGTGAAGTTTCATGAAAATCCGTCAAGTAGTTTCAGAGGAGCAGTCGCTACAAGTTTTCATTATATAACTCTATGTAAATGAAGATGGCCGCTGGCGGTCATGTTTAACGTCAAATCAAAATAATGTTTGACAAGGATCAACATCATTTTAGAAAAAGTCCCATATCAATATCTCTTATAGTTTTCAAGAAGTAGTCGCTACAAACTTGTTTTTTGAAAATCTATTTTTAGCCATGGCGGCTATCTTGAATTTCTGGCCGACCTGAATTTTTTTGCTAGGATCAATTAGACATCAAGAGCAACATTCCTGTGAAGTTTCATGAACATTCGTCGAGTAGTTACAGAGGAGTAGTCGCTACAAGTTTTTACTAGATAACTCTGTGTAAACAAAGATGGCCGCTTGAATTTCCGGCCGACCTGAACAATTTTGCTAGGATCAATTAGACATCATGAGCAACATTCCTGTGAAGTTTCATGAACATCCGTCGAGTAGTTACAGAGGAGTAGTCGCTACACATTTTTACTAGATAACTCTGTGTAAACAAAGATGGCCGCTGACAGCCATGTTTAACATCGAATCATGTCACGCTGATCATTTTAGAAAAAGTCCCATATCGATATCACTTATAGTTTTCAAGAAGTAGTCGCTACAAACTTGTTTTTTGAAAATCTATTTTTAGCCGTGGTGGCCATCTTGAATTTCCGGCCGACCTGAAGTTTTGCTAGGATCAATTGGACATCAATAACAACATTCGTGTGAAGTTTCATGAAAATCCGTCAAGTAGTTTCAGAAGAGTAGTCGCTACAAGTTTTCATTATATAACTCGATGTAAACAAAGATGGCCGCTGGCAGTAAGTTTAACGTCGAATCAAAATAATTTTCGACAAGGCTTAACATCATGTCATGCTGACCATTTTAGAAAAAGTCCCATATCAATATCACTTAAGAGTTTTCAAGAAGTATCTCGCTACAAACTTGTTTTATAAAAATCTATTTTTAGATTTGGCGGCCATCTTGGATTTCACATCAACATGAAGTTTTGCTAGGATCAACTATACTTCGTGGGCAACAATTCTGTTAAGTTTCATGAAAATCCATTCAGTAGTTTCAGAGGAGTAGTCGCTACAAAAAATGTTTTACGGACGGACAGACAGATGATGGACATCGCACTACGGCAGGCATAAGCTCTGCTGATCTCTGATCAGTAGAGCTAAAAACTGAGTAAAACATTTTTTAAAATATAATCGTATTATCATCATTATTACTAACTGCTTTATTCATGGGCCATACTTCATTTAAAAATACATAAAAATGATTTAGAAAATAGTATATGCTATCTTTGAGCCATGTCTCCAATTTGGCTCCAACTTTTTTTCATTTGGCGAAATTGGTTGCGAAAGGAAAAACATGACCAGAGGAGGTTCTGATGTTGATAGCATACATATGTAAGTGTTATTGAAATGTAAATACTCTGGTATCAGAGTAATGGACATAATAAAAAACTTGAATGTAAAACTTGAATGTAAATTTACAAAGTGCCAAAAGAAGGTCTATGTAATTTATATTGACCTACTTTTCATTGAAACATTCCGCCATCGTGTAGTTATCAACATTTGTACATTTTGAAAACTGATAGGCATCTGTCCTGTAATTCACCAACCGTTATTGAGAAGATTCTTAGACTTAAGCCCAAGTGTGCAAATTTCAATCACAAATATTTCTATAAGTTTCAAGTACAAATGTTCACAATAAGTTGCTATTGATAAATATATCATAAATATGATAAATACTAATAAATTGCACCTTCATACGATTGTTTATCTTTGAAGGTCATAGGAATATTTGTGAACGAAATGTGAGTACTTGAGCTCAAGTCTAAGAATAGCTTGAAAAATGGTTGGTGAATATTCAAGGCCTGGTGTTCAAGAAATGGACTTAACAAAACAATTGGAATGTATCAAACTTGAATTTAAACTTTAATGTAAATTAATAAAGTGTAAAAAAGTTAGCCAAGGTCATTTATATTGACCTGATTTGGGTAGGAACATATTGCTGCCATACAGATGTAAGAGTGTATCAAGTTTGAAAACTGTACGGCTTTTGATATCTTAGAAATTGACTTAATCAATAAAAAACTTGAATGTAAAAACGGGACGTACATCCGTACGGACAAGGGTAACAATATGTGGGGGTCCGTACGGACAAGGGAAACACTATACGGACGTATGTCCGGACGGACAAAGGAAACACTATACGGACGTACGTCCGGACGGACAAGGGTAACACTATACGGACGTACGTCCGGACGGACAAGGGTAACACGTGCGGGTCCGGACGGACAAGGGTAACACTATACGGACGTACGTCCGGACGGACATGGGTAACACTATGTGCGGGTCAGGACGGATAAGGGTTACGGTAACACTATATGCCCGCACCACTTTGGTGGCGGGGCATAAAAATAGTTTGATATTGATGAGTTCTAGTTCCTGCCAGGTGCACAATAAATACTGCACGGTTTAAAAACGTCATTAAGCTTTTTTTTAGTATTTTGCTTTAATATGATTTTTTTTAATAATTATGTGATATACTGTCAGTTTTTTGTAAAAATATTTTTGTCTTTTCTTCAGATATTCTACTTTTAACTTTGCTATTTTTTTTAGAGTACATTTATCTTAAAATATAGCAGGGCCTGATTTCAATTTTCGGTCCAGATAAAAGATGAGAAAAATAATGGCATTTTGCAGATTTTGTGAGTTTTGAGTAATGCCCAATCTGTACGAGAACGTAGATCTCTGTTGAAACTGGGACGAAAATGGAAATACAGGCCCTGGTTCAGTGGTTGAAACATCAAATATTATTCAATATTATTCAATTTCAAACATCAATATGCATTTTATACAAACACAAACAACAACAAAGATTAAATACTGCAGTATATTACTGGCAGCACGTCAGTTATTCAATGTGTGCATACCTTATTGTACGTGTTGTTGTTGATGCGTGGGAGTAAAGACAAACATTGTTGCAGTGAAAACCTATTTTTCCTTCATGTAAATGGAGAAATTACAACTAAGGGAGATAATTCAAGTAATCGTATTCTGTAAATCAGTTAAAATAGTGTAGTTATCTCCCTTAGTATACATTTCGCCATTTACAAATTGATCTTGCCGACCTGCTGCTGTTTGTTATCTGTTTTTCAATCCGAAACAATTGATGATAGATGGTGATTTTGGAGAATTTAAATTTGAATATTGATCGTTTCAACTGTAAACGCATACATTTGTGGTGAATCTACATACGGTGGGCTGTTAGCCTCACGACATCGCCGATTCAGTTCTAGATCCACGGACTAAACGGGTGTTCCGGGACATCGACTACACGGACATACTGACACGACACTTCAACGACCGACTCCAAACATGTAAGACCTTTTATTATTATCTCTGTATTCATTATATTCTATGTGATGACCACTCGGTTCACCACACATTCAACGACAAGGTATGAACTATTTGTTGATTGTTTATTGTAATAATATTGTATTGCAGATATGTTACAACGAATGCATCTCTTCGCTTAGCATGCTTAGTCTCATTTATTTGACGTCTGGATTTATTTATTTTTTTACATACCGAAATTTACCGAAATATATAGGTGCATACCGTCGCAGACGGCTCATATCAAAAGTCGTCTCGCCGTTTGTAGACTTGCATTGTATGTACTAATATTCGCTGATCTTTAAAGATGAAATTTGTCCTAAATCAACAAATCCGTTGTTGATATGTTTTTAATTATTAAATATCATTATAAATACGATGTTTACTATGCTATTGATGTATGTTTAGTGAAAATATGTTTTTAAAGATAAAAACCAAAAAGGCGAACAGGCATTGCTAAAAAATCGAAAAAAATCTAAGGGGAAAAACTCTTGCGCGAATTACCGGAAATGACGTCATTGGGAACAAACTATTTTTTGTTTACATAGGGACTGAACGCAAAACAGTATACCTTGTGTGAAAATGTGTGAATTAAGCGATGTCAGAGGAAATGCCCGTGATAAAACGGTTACACCATGTGCAACCTTACAGTTTGGAGCCAGAATACGTGTCTGAGGACGAAAATACATCGGATTCATCAACTGATGATGAAGTCGTACGCGGTGCAGCTACAAATGGAGAGCTTGTAAAGACTATCGTGTCATATCATTCGTTACGTTCAGTGGTTCATTACACTATTCACTAATCTAACAAAATAGCGTATTTATACACTTACAGCAACAACAAACAAACAAATAACGTAAACATTGTTTTCATCGAAATCTGACAGTAAGTCACCCGCAACACTGCAATATCTTGGTACATATACAATAACCGCGAATTGTAGTATATTCCGGATGAATGGACCTGGTCCATACCTATACATTAATACATGTATATATAATTATGTATGTATGTAGATCTATGGTAATACGAGCGTCAGATTATTTTGCCGATCAGTAGACATGGAACAAATATATTTATTAGATATTATCCATAATTGATAAAAAAAAAATGAATAAAAACAATAATAAATGAAACAGCATTTAATTTCGGCGCCATAATTTCTATAGTATTATATATTTGCCATAAGTCGCCATCAACACCAAACACTCTAGGAGCGGTGTTTGCAATATGACACGCTCTCTAGTCTCCACGTGCCCCCAAATATCAATACAGACTAATAAAATATTGCGGTGCACTATTGAAGTGCAGCCTAATTTGGGTACATACGTCGGTGTATCACAAAAGCACGCACCATTTAGGGAAACCTAGTTTTATGATATATTTCCTGTTTATTGCAATTATTGAGCGGTGTAATACCGCCGAGGGCAGACGCGTATTGCACAAGACGGATATATCACATGATATTTGTCGCGCACAAAGAGAGAAAAATACTATGATTTAAATAATATAGCCACATGTATTATGAGCACGATATAGACAGTTAGTAAGTATACTTACTCATGTATACTTACTCCTGATATACAGATCGAAAACAGACCAAATATATCAAATTACCATAATATAAAGTATATTATTCTATTATACTTGTTTTACTTATTGCACGAGCTAAGAGGCGTTATTGTTGTTGCTTTGCGATAAAAAAATTACTGAATTAATATAAAAGCTAGTAATAGTATTAATTTTCTGCCTTGTAATAGATATCCATGAAACTTTTTTTTTTTTTTGAAATCCATAGCCCTATATATGTTGATAATATATATCTATAATACTATTGGCAGAAGAGGGTGTATAATTTAAAATTATTAAAATTAAAATTTGGAAACAAAGACACAGTGTTTATTTCACCGGATTCATTTAAATTTATATGCTGAACGTTCTTAGCAATTTTTTAAAAAAAAGACGGCTACATAATATTAGCGCCGTCAACTCCTCATTGATTCACGTAAAGACGCATGCTTCTAATACAACAGCTAAACATTCACGGTGTATATAAAGATCTAAGACTATACACCTTTCTTCAATTTATCATACGTATACCCGATGAGGTGCTAAGATAACTGAACATAAATTTAAATCTTACTTCATCTCAACGCCGGTCGAATAGGCGAATACAACTTGCTTGGAGACGGCGGGGTTATGCACTTCTCATTTTTATAGTCAATATCGTTGGTACCGCTGTTGATTTTAATCGGCATGGCCTTTTGTTCTCCAAATTCAAAGATAATGAAACCAAAGGATGGACTTCCCACGAAGTCAACTCAAAATGTTTGCTACAAACTCGCGCGTCTTTCGTAGGTTCCCACTTTCTCGACGAGTCGGGCGATTTTCTTCGGTAACGTTTACCCACACTTTAAATCTTAATATATCATTATCTCGATTAGGGAAACGAAAGAAACTTAGGTTATTATCTTGTCCTTCTTTATGCAAACTTTTTCACCCAGCAACAGCACACGGCATTTTTAACAAGTACCATAAAACGTAATCCTACATAGACAATACTATACAATTCAATGCGACACCGCGAATCGTTTGGTACCAATGACGTCACAGGATCACGTGTCACTTACCTGTCTTCAAAAAAGGCGAAACTCGAAGCGTGTGCGCTATGAGATGAAATTGGCTACAGTGAGAAAACGGGACAACCAATAAGTGTAAGATTTGAAAATACTGTCTATTATATACGTATATTTCCGAATATATACTCAAAATACACGCTATATTTCACCTTTAATAGTTTGGTAAATGACTGTATTCTGAAAAGACTATTTTTAATTCGGGTTTCCACAGACATTTGGAAAATTCAGGCTAAATCATTAACAGTATTAAACATGTTGGGAAATATTCCCAAAATGCACCGAATTATATATAAGACTAAAAACATATGGGGATAACCCCACTCTCTATGGCCTATAGACCTTGCGTACACATTGGAAATGGTCTAGCTACGCCCCTGGTTATGATGGTACCACGTAATAAGCCAGTGTGCCTCATACATATCGTAGAAAAGGTTCTAGATTCATTCTGCATATTTGTAACTCGTTTTGAATGGAGAAGGAACCTAGAAATTTCATTTTGTTTTCTGTCTTTTGACGACGAATGACTTTTAACACGTGTTAGTGCACCTTAAAAGTCCAGTTGAGTTATGTTTGTACACAAGTCAATTATGTCTTACATTTAACAAATGTATGCTCTTACACAATTGCAGAATGAGCCTAGAAGCTTTTCACAACCCACTTAGTTTCCCCATACGACACGTCTGCATGCAGGGAAAGTTATTTATAGGTGCTGTTTTATAGCTACATGTAACTGACAGCTGGTGTAATTGATAAGACACACCTTCAATCTCTCCCTACTAGGCCAGGGCAAGTTGCGCCTTTAAGTCAATCCCATTTCGTTCTCTACTCGTCTATGTCGGCAACTGGTAATGCGTATGTTACTGTTTGAAATCAAATAAATGGCAGAATAAAATCAGAATTTTTCTTCAATTTTTCTGAAATTGTCAATCATGTTATGTGTGTGATGTGATATAGCTCTTGCTGTTTATTTATCATTGTAATAAGTTTTTTCTATGCGTGTTTATGGTTAACTCTGGTCCTTGAATGCTAAGTGTGTGGGGGTGGGGGGGGGGCGGGATGCGGTGTGGAGGGGGAGGGGTATGTAAATATATATAATTATAAGCGCGTTACTACTGTATCGCCGCAGAGCTAGCTTTTATGGTGTTATCGGTAAAGCGTCCGCTTCACATGCAAGGGGTCCCGAGTTCAAAGCCACTGAGTGCCTTAAATATTTATATGTAATTTTTCATTGTAATTTTTCCGATCCGTTTATATTGGTGGATATACCGGGTAGGCATTGTTTGAGGTTATGCCCAGATGCCCGCAGACACCCGGCACAGAGCTAGGATAGTAAAAGATGGACTTGAGTGGTTAAAATAGTAATTAATTGAGTTCTGGACCCCCCAGAAATGGTTATATATATGTATATATGTTATATACTGAAAGGTATTCAACTCCAAAAATGGCCGAAACCACAAACAGTTCTATACGAATTGTTATTTCTCGGTACGTAAGATAACCTGCGCAGCATAACATGCTCATGTCACAAGTAGAATTATACATATAACCAATAAAACATAAACTGTCATTTAATCTCTCGTACCAGAGAATCAAATATACTTGGTTATAATGTTTATCCCAATAGTGGGTTGTGACGCGGCAAATTTATTTCGGAATCGTCCTAGTAACGTCGGAGATATTGCCCTTAAATTGACAAATGTACCCTTCAATTTTTCCCCCCCAAAAAAAAGATCATTTGTTTCAATTTCTTTTTAAATTTGTTTTGTTTTAAAAAGAAAAAATTCTCATAAGAAACCTTGGTTCATGGTTTCATTTTTTCTTTAGTTTGGAGCTAAGGGGCCCTTGTGTTACCTGTATTAGGCCGATATACATAAGCAGTCAAGTAAATATATTGTTGTTCTCTAAATAGTTATGTCGGCAACTGGTCACGCGCATGTAACCGTGTAAAAACAACTAAAAGAATGTGAGCATTTTCTTCTTGCAGGTGGTGAAAACAAAAGAAGTAAAACATCAGCTGTTTCCTATAGCAGAATGTCATTGATTCGAGAAAAACAATTCTCTTTCCTGAGGATGAAAGCAGGCATTTTAAAGGACGGTCGATTATACCGCCATACATTGTGGTGAATGGAATTCTAAAGTCTACATTTCGTGTATTAATGTGTTGGAATTCAACTGACGTTTCCACATTAACTCAAACATTGACTATATTGTGTTCGATTGTTATAAGTCTATATATCAAATAAAAGCGCAGTAGAGAGTTGATAAACAGAGGCAAGAGGATTGTTATAAGTGATCGTAGTTGCCTATTGCAATACAGCTTGAAGTCGCCTACACGCACAGAGTATGGAAAGTAATCAATCAGAAATGTAAATGCAGTCATGCTCCGAGTACTGTTGTCAGTGCATATGTTAATGCTTATAAGGAAAGGTTGACCACGTCATCAGAATTAAACCAAGACAAGCGTATACACACTGAATAGAAACATTTCATTTGTGAAGAGTGCGACATGTCATGCCAGACGTCATTTACGTGGACGAACCAATCTTAATAATCACACTGGCGAGAAGCCGCATATATGTACAGTATGGGATAAATCATTCATACAACTAGGCCATCTCAACAATCACAGGTTAAAAAAACAACACAGGAGAGAAGCCGCTTACAGGTACTAAATGTGATATATCATTCACACAACAAGGAAGTCTCAAAAATCACATGTCAATACACACTGGCGAAAAGACGTTTACATGTGCAGTATGTAACGAGTCATTCATAGATCGACGAAATCTCAATAGGCACATGTTAATACACACTGGTGAAAAGCCGTTTATATGTATTAAATGCGATAAATCATTCAAACAACAAGGAAATCTCAAAAGTCACATGTCAATACACACTGGCGAAAAGCCGTTTACATGTGCAGTATGTAACAAGTCATTCACAGATCGAGGACATCTCAATAGACACATGTTAATACACACTGGCGAGAAGCCGTTTGTATGTGCTATTTGTGATAAATCATTCACACAACTAGGAAGTCTCAAAAGTCACATGTTAATACACACTGGTGAGAAGCCGCATACATGTACTGAATGTGATAAATAATTCACACAACAAGGAAGTCTCAAAAAGCACATGTTAATACACACTGGCGAAAAACCGTTTACATGTGCAGTATGTAACAAGTCATTCACAGAACGAGGAAATCTCAAAACTGACATGTTAATACACACTGGCGAGAAGCCGCATACATGTACTAAATGTGATACATCATTCACAAAACTAGGAAGTCTCAAAAGTCACATGTTAATACACACTGGCGAAAAGCCGTTTACATGTGCAGTATGTAACAAGTCATTCACAGATCGAGGAAATCTCAATAGGCACATGTTAATACACACTGGTGAAAAGCCGTTTACATGTGCTAAATGTGATAAATCATTCACACACCTAGGAAGTCTCAAAAGTCACATGTTAAAGCACACTGGAGAGAAGCCGTTTACATGTGCAGTATGTAACAAGTCATTCACCGAGCGAAGACATCTCAATAGACACATGTTAATACACACTGGAGAGAAGCCGCTTACATGTACTAAATGTGATAAATCATTCACACACCTAGAAAGTCTCAAAATGCACATGTTAAAACACACTGGAGAGAAGCCGTTTACATGTGCAGTATGTAACAAGTCATTCATAGATCGAGGAAATCTCAATAGGCACATGTTAGTACACACTGGTGAAAAGCCGTTTTCATGTGCAGTATGTAACAAGTCATTCCCAGATCGAGCAAGTCTCAATAGGCACATGTTAATACACACTGGTAAAAAGCCGTTTACATGTGCACTATGTAACATCGAGGACATCTCAATAGGCACATGTTAATACACACTGGCGAGAAGCCGCATACATGTACTAAATGTGATACATCATTCACAAAACTAGGAAGTCTCAAAAGTCACATGTTAATACACACTGGCGAAAAGCCGTTTACATGTGCAGTATGTAACAAGTCATTCACAGATCGAGGAAATCTCAATAGGCACATGTTAATACACACTGGTGAAAAGCCGTTTACATGTGCTAAATGTGATAAATCATTCACACACCTAGGAAGTCTCAAAAGTCACATGTTAAAGCACACTGGAGAGAAGCCGTTTACATGTGCAGTATGTAACAAGTCATTCACAGAGCGAAGACATCTCAATAGACACATGTTAATACACACTGGCGAGAAGCCGCTTACATGTACTAAATGTGATGAATCATTCACACACCTAGAAAGTCTCAAAATGCACATGTTAAAACACACTGGAGAGAAGCCGTTTACATGTGCAGTATGTAACAAGTCATTCATAGATCGAGGAAATCTCAATAGGCACATGTTAGTACACACTGGTGAAAAGCCGTTTTCATGTGCAGTATGTAACAAGTCATTCCCAGATCGAGCAAGTCTCAATAGGCACATGTTAATACACACTGGTGAAAAGCCGTTTACATGTGCACTATGTAACATCGAGGACATCTCAATAGGCACATGTTAATACACACTGGCGAGAAGCCGCATACATGTACTAAATGTGATACATCATTCACAAAACTAGGAAGTCTCAAAAGTCACATGTTAATACACACTGGCGAAAAGCCGTTTACATGTGCAGTATGTAACAAGTCATTCACAGATCGAGGAAATCTCAATAGGCACATGTTAATACACACTGGTGAAAAGCCGTTTACATGTGCTAAATGTGATAAATCATTCACACACCTAGGAAGTCTCAAAAGTCACATGTTAAAGCACACTGGAGAGAAGCCGTTTACATGTGCAGTATGTAACAAGTCATTCACAGAGCGAAGACATCTCAATAGACACATGTTAATACACACTGGCGAGAAGCCGCTTACATGTACTAAATGTGATGAATCATTCACACACCTAGAAAGTCTCAAAATTCACATGTTAAAACACACTGGAGAGAGGCCGTTTACATGTGCAGTATGTAACAAGTCATTCATAGATCGAGGAAATCTCAATAGGCACATGTTAGTACACACTGGTGAAAAGCCGTTTTCATGTGCAGTATGTAACAAGTCATTCCCAGATCGAGCAAGTCTCAATAGGCACATGTTAATACACACTGGTGAAAAGCCGTTAACATGTGCACTATGTAACATCGAGGACATCTCAATAGGCACATGTTAATACACACTGGCGAAAAGCCGCATACATGTACAACTTGTGATAAATCATTCACACAACTAGGACGTCTCAAACGTCACATAGTATCACACTCTGGAGGGAAGCCGCATACATGTACCGTATATGACGAGTCATTCGCACGCCGAGAAACTCCCTCTACTCATATGGTAATCCACACTAATGAGAAGCCACAAACATGTACAGAAGGAGAATAAATTATTCACTTAACGGGGAACTCTCAATAACCATACGTTGAACACGCTGACAAGAAGTCGTTTATCTGTACAGTATGTGACGAGTCATTTACACATCGAGGAATCCTAAACAAAAACACATAGTAATATCCACTGGCTATCAGTTATTGACGCGTAAAGTATGTTGCAAGACATTTACATGACGAGGACATCTCATCAGTCACATGTCAATACACACGGATGAAACGTTGTTTACGTGACATTGTGTAATCTGACTCATCCCGATATACATATGATTTTACATACCGGCGATAATAGATATACGACAGTTGTGAAAAAGTTTCCGTGGCCGACGGTTAACGACGTTGTGTTGTATACCTTCGCCTCTCACCACTTTGGGTTCGAATCACACTGGGAGCTCGACTTGTGAGGCAGTTTCGATTCTTACGGATGGCGGGAGGTGTACAGTACTGGTTCTACCCCGGAAAAGTGGGTGGTCTACCGCCACCACAAAATATCGACCGTCATATATAACCTTACATGTGACATAAAACACCATACAAACAAACAAACAGTTGTGTAAAGAAAACATGTGCAGTCACATTTGATCACCTTCCTATATGCATATTCACACCAGCGGGACGCCTTTCAAATGTAGGAATTAGTGACATGTCGTTCATACAATCTCCAAATCAGATGTGCAAATAACTGTTAATGTTAAGTCATTTAAGTTTTGTTTCGAGAAGAAAAATGCAGCAGAAACACAACACCAAATGTTTTTATTACAAAACATAATAAATTTATTGGCCAGAATATGCTCTGCTGTATTATTCAATTAAACGTATGTATAAACATCTCAGTTTCTTTGCTTTTTAAAGCTTTTTAGATAGAAGTGCTAAATTAGTACAATATAAATAATAATAGCATTAACAATAATTTTACAATATTGATATCCTGAACTGTTATATTCTGTATGCTTTACAATATGTATATATGTTGTTTCTTTTGTAATAGTACTTTTGTATTTAGTTTATGTAAATATTGTGTTAAACTGTCAGTCTTGTATACATGTTTGCATTCTCATGGGGCTTATGCTATTTTGGGACTGACTAAACTTTAGCATTAGCATAGATTGTTACTGCTTGAATATTGTATACATAACAAAAAACGCCCATGGTAAATCCCGTGGGTCCCCAAAGACAACAGTGTGTAATTTCTTACTGCCTGATGCGAGGGTAATATCGCAGGTTGATAGTAAATCGCAGGGTGATAGTAAATCGCAGGTTGATAGTAAATCGCAGGGTGATAGTAAATCACAGGGTGATGTAAAATCGCAGGGTGATAGTCAATCAGGCAATCGGAGCATGATAGTAAATCTCAGGCAATCGGAGCATGGTAGTAAATCTCAGGGTAATAGTAAATCGCAGGGTGTTAGTAAACCACAGGGGGATCGTAAACCAGTAATATCATGCGCAGCTTTGGTGCAATCTCATCAGGCATGCCTCTGCCAGTGACCGAACACACGTGGGGCAAGTATATGTAGCTTTAACGTGCATGACCTTATCCATTGAGCTACGGAGGCCATGTATGTTTACTATCATTAGCTCGACTATTCGCACAATTAGAAGAAGCTTATGTGATCACCTCGGCGTCGTCGTCGTCGGAACCTACCTCTACCTGGAATTGAGCGTGTGGGCGATCTTTACATACATTTCTTTTATTATCCTAGCTCGACCAAATATGGGCATAATGTTATTTATAATACTACCAAAAGGAGTGCCTACGTAATGGTGATTCCTATCATCCGTTGGCTCCCATGAAACCCGAAATATGTGATAGCCTGTAAATCACGCGCGCACCTACATCCGGTATGCATGAAAACATGCAAAACGTAAGTAGCTGGCGGCGCCAACGCACAACAAGTCTCTGGTATGCAAGAAAAATAATCTATCATGGGTATTCGCTTCATTTATGGAATTCAAACCCTCGATATAAGTGTTTTAATCGGAACCTCGGCAGAGTCTCGGTCGAATTCCCTATCTTCACTGGATACCCATAAAAGATTATTATAATGTCATCATACTTGTTTTAGAGGACAATGCAGTTATAACTCTAAAATGTCTAAACATGTAGATGTATGGGTTTTGGATAAAAAAAAATCAGAATTTTTCTTTAACAGTTAAGTAAAACTTAGTTTTGAGCTCTACTGGCCGAAGGCCAGCAGAGCTTATGGGATGCCGAGTTGTCCGTCCGTCCGTCCGTCCGTCGTTAACTTTTGTCTCGTTAAGACGATAGGGCCTTCATTTTTCATTCGATCTTTACCAAACTTTAATAGGTTGTTAATATCAATGACAGCTCGGACAAGTTCGAAAACCAGCCAGATCGAACCAGTAACAGCGGAGTTATGGCCCTTGATTTAGTCAAAAAATCTGTATTTTGCCTCGTTAAGACGATAATGGCTTCATTATTCATCCGATCTTTACCAAACTTTATCAGATTGTTAATGTCGTTGAAAGCTCGGTCAGGTTCGAAAACCAGTCAAATCGGACAAGTCACAGCGGAGTTATGGCCCTTGATGTAGTCAAAAATGCTATATTTGGCTTCGTTAAGGCGATAGGGCCTTCATTTTTCATCCGATCTTTACCAAATTTTACCAGATTGTTAATATCAATGAAAGCTCGGACAAATCCGAAAACCAGCCAAATCGCACCAGTAACAGCGGAGTTATGGCCCTTGATTTCGTTAAATATGCTGTATGTTTGTTAAGGTGATAGGACCTTCATTTTTCATCTGATGTTTACCAAACTTTACCAGATTTTTTGACTTTTTTTTCTTTTATTATTTTTATATTTCCTTATTTTTTTTAAATATTTTTTTAATTTTTTTATTATCTCTTCTGGCCAAGTTCGAAAACCAGCCAGATCGGACCAGTAATGGCGGAGTTATGACTCTTGATATAGTTTTGCGTCTTTAAGACGATAGATAGTCACTCGCTTGATGTTATAAGAGCCATATTAGCCAGTAGAGCGTCCACAGGCCCCTCTTGGGCCGCTTGTTTTTATTAAAACAGTACATGATTGCGTAAAAACAGTATACAGTCATCAAGTCAGGAATATTCAATGTTTGGCACCTCGGTGTTTTTTTTTAGTGTTTTGTTTTAGGTTACATGGTCAATTGTGTCAAAACATGTTTGGCATGTTAATTACACCGAATATATAAGATATTTAATTTAGTTTGACTCTCCATTTGACTGGTTTATTTACAAATTTACATATTACATACTTTAACACATTTAACATTACAGGGTGACTATACCACATGACCTATGACGTCATTATTGCTAATTCGTGAAGAAAAAAATTGTAAACATTCGCCTACATCGAAAGTTTCAGAGTGCGATAAGATTTGTATTTCCTAACCATTTTCTACCAAAGAAAGCGCATTCGAACGCAAAAAATGTACTCTACCCTCGACTGATATTATTTTTTTGTGAAAGTTGGTACTTTTGGTAAACACTCTGGAAAACTTCTGAAAATGCACCAGAACAAATTGCTAATCCATGAATCGTACTTTAATTTTGCGCATATTATGAACAAAATCCATGCATATACCCCCGTTTTTATCACGAAAACTTCCACAATATTATTTCACATCAGGTTAGTGAAAGGGTTTTGTGTCAAAGAACCTGTTCGCAAGAATTAATGCATTTTTAAATTATGCTAATCCGTGAAGTCGATTATTTTATGCTGAACCGTGAAGTCCTTTGTGTTGTCAATTATCTAAAACTTTATAAAACCTATGTTTTATCGTTATTTTGTCCGTCGTCAGACTTCGTCCGTCGTTGTTGTCTTCCGTCGTCATCGTAAACATGTAAACAATATATGTGAAACCACTGGGCGAAATTGCATAAGACTTCACAGGAACGATTTCTGGGTGGTTATCTCTCAATGTTATTCAAAATCTGGCAATTAACCCAGAACTCGGGTTGGCATGCCAACAGAAGGAAAATATAGAAAGGTGGGATATAGTCCTGCAGTTCTATATTCCAGAAAAGTCCATTATAAACCCTTACTAAACACAGGGCTTTATATATGACGGGTATATGACACGGCAGTACAAACGCTGTATTCAACTGAGAACACTTGTCGTCTAGGTAAGTTTATCGATTATACGCTGCATTTATCGATTTTTACTACGCTTATCGTGGCGGTATGCGGGAGGCCTCGATGTACGGCACACCCATCTACATTGCAAACAGACATTATATATCCTTGTTTTACTGATTTTTTTTTATATATTTTACATTGCCAGAAAGCCAAATAAATAACCTTTCTAATGGTATAATTTTATTCCAAATAACGGTTAAATAAATAGGTAAAATCTCGAGTTGGAAAGGAAATATATCGCATTTTTTTCTTTTCTTCAAGCGTTTACAGACATCACCGTGTGTTTATTGTTTTGGTTACATGTATTGTTTAATGAATATTTACATAAGATGCATGGTTAAAAAGCCAAATAAATAACCTTTCTATTGATTGGTGTTCTTTTAAACAATTTCTTCAAAGGTTAAATGAACGTGGAGAATCTCGAGTCGGTAAACAAAATAAAAGCGTTGCCGCAATTATCAAGCGGTTCTTTTTTTCAGTCTAGATAATGTTTGTGACAATAACAATACATTTAAATGATTTAATAAAAATTAAATTACCTTTTTTAACTTTTCTATAAAAGTTTGTTAACAACAACTGGCAAAACCTCGACTGCATTGTGTTAGCAATTAAGAATCGTGTGATTAATGTATTATACTGGCATATCGATTGAGTAATTAACAAACACACATGTATCAATAAAAAAAAGTAAGATCGGCAAACATGGTGATGATAATTCAAACAACACATTATTGGTGTTTGTTTGTTTTCTTCTCACTTTTAAAGTCGGCTGATTTAGTCTTTTAACCAGCTAAAACTGTTGACAAAATCTAGTTGCAGTGATTATAAAATGCTCTCATTTCCAAGTTAGTTGCTGCAAAACGTAATTGTAAGTATCCTTTTCACGATTTTCGTGGGTTGTTCGTTTTTTAGCAAGTTTTTAATTGCTTTTTTTAGTGTTTCCAAGGCGGAAGCCCTATTGTCAACCCTTTTGTGTTTGTGATGTCGTTTGCTTATTATTAATTTTGCCTTCTTGTTTGTCTGTTTGCATGTTTGTTTCTGTGTTTTGTGGTTGACTGTCCTTCTTGAATGCTGCTTTTCCTGTCCGATCTTTTTATATTACTTTGTTCTCAAACCAGGATGTGTGAAATTGCGATGAAAAAAAAAATGGCTGACGTTCGTGCAGTTTCTTGTTTGCTTGTTTTATACGCCTTTCACACATTTTATATATGTGTCGATCATTGTTTATCATACAAAACATATGCAATTTGTGTTTGGTGTAGTTTTGTTGGTTATGACTTTGATTTCAACAAATATATATTTTTTTAGCTTGGCCAATTTGAACGTGTTTTTTTTTCTCCTGGATTAGCAAGTGTTCTCAGTTGAATACAGCGTTTGTACTGCCGTGTCATATTACCAGATTGTTAATATCAATGAAAGCTCGGACAAATCCGAAAACCAGCCAAATCGCACCAGTAACAGCGGAGTTATGGCCCTTGATTTCGTTAAATATGCTATATTTTTGTTAAGGTGATAGGACCTTCATTTTTCATCTGATGTTTACCAAACTTTACCAGATTTTTTGACTTTTTTTTCTTTTATTATTTTTATATTTCCTTATTTTTTTTTAAATATTTTTTTTTATTTTTTATTATCTCTTCTGGCCAAGTTCGAAAACCAGCCAGATCGGACCAGTAATGGCGGAGTTATGACTCTTGATATAGTTTTGCCTCTTTAAGACGATAGATAGTCACTCGCTTGATGTTATAAGAGCCATATTAGCCAGTAGAGCGTCCACAGGCCCCTCTTGGGCCGCTTGTTTTTTATTAAAACAGTACATGATTGCGTAAAAACAGTATACAGTCATCAAGTCAGGAATATTCAATGTTTGGCACCTCGGTGTTTTTTTTAGTGTTTTGTTTTAGGTTACATGGTCAATTGTGTCAAAACATGTTTGGCATGTTAATTACACCGAATATATAAGATATTTAATTTAGTTTGACTCTCCATTTGACTGGTTTATTTACAAATTTACATATTACATACTTTAACACATTTAACTTTACAGGGTGACTATACCACATGACCTATGACGTCATTATTGCTAATTCGTGAAGAAAAAAATTGTAAACATTCGCCCACATCGAAAGTTTCAGAGTGCGATAAGATTTGTATTTCCTAACCATTTTCTACCAAAGAAAGCGCATTCGAACGCAAAAAATGTACTCTACCCTCGACTGATATTATTTTTTTGTGAAAGTTGGTACTTTTGGTAAACACTCTGGAAAACTTCTGAAAATGCACCAGAACAAATTGCTAATCCATGAATCGTACTTTAATTTTGCGCATATTATGAACAAAATCCATGCATATACCCCCGTTTGTATCACGAAAACTTCCACAATATTATTTCACATCAGGTTAGTGAAAGGGTTTTGTGTCAAAGAACCTGTTCGCAAGAATTAATGCATTTTTAAATTATGCTAATCCGTGAAGTCGATTATTTTATGCTGAACCGTGAAGTCCTTTGTGTTGTCAATTATCTAAAACTTTATAAAACCTATGTTTTATCGTTATTTTGTCCGTCGTCAGACTTCGTCCGTCGTTGTTGTCTTCCGTCGTCATCGTAAACATTTAAACAATATATGTGAAACCACTGGGCGAAATTGCATAAGACTTCACAGGAACGATTTCTGGGTGGTTATCTCTCAATGTTATTCAAAATCTGGCAATTAACCCAGAACTCGGGTTGGCATGCCAACAGAAGGAAAATATAGAAAGGTGGGATATAGTCCTGCAGTTCTATATTCGAGAAAAGTCCATTTTAAACCCTTACTAAACACAGGGCTTTATATATGACGGGTATATGACACGGCAGTACAAACGCTGTATTCAACTGAGAACACTTGTCGTCTAGGTAAGTTTATCGATTATACGCTGCATTTATCGATTTTTACTACGCTTATCGTGGCGGTATGCGGGAGGCCTCGATGTACGGCACACCCATCTACATTGCAAACAGACATTATATATCCTTGTTTTACTGATTTTTTTTTATATATTTTACATTGCCAGAAAGCCAAATAAATAACCTTTCTAATGGTATAATTTTATTCCAAATAACGGTTAAATAAATAGGTAAAATCTCGAGTTGGAAAGGAAATATATCGCATTTTTTTCTTTTCTTCAAGCGTTTACAGACATCACCGTGTGTTTATTGTTTTGGTTACATGTATTGTTTAATGAATATTTACATAAGATGCATGGTTAAAAAGCCAAATAAATAACCTTTCTATTGATTGGTGTTCTTTTAAACAATTTCTTCAAAGGTTAAATGAACGTGGAGAATCTCGAATCGGTAAACAAAATAAAAGCGTTGCCGCAATTATCAAGCGGTTCTTTTTTTCAGTCTAGATAATGTTTGTGACAATAACAATACATTTAAATGATTTAATAAAAATTAAATTACCTTTTTTAACTTTTCTATAAAAGTTTGTTAACAACAACTGGCAAAACCTCGACTGCATTGTGTTAGCAATTAAGAATCGTGTGATTAATGTATTATACTGGCATATCGATTGAGTAATTAACAAACACACATGTATCAATAAAAAAAAGTAAGATCGGCAAACATGGTGATGATAATTCAAACAACACATTATTGGTGTTTGTTTGTTTTCTTCTCACTTTTAAAGTCGGCTGATTTAGTCTTTTAACCAGCTAAAACTGTTGACAAAATCTAGTTGCAGTGATTATAAAATGCTCTCATTTCCAAGTTAGTTGCTGCAAAACGTAATTGTAAGTATCCTTTTCACGATTTTCGTGGGTTGTTCGTTTTTTAGCAAGTTTTTAATTGCTTTTTTTAGTGTTTCCAAGGCGGAAGCCCTATTGTCAACCCTTTTGTGTTTGTGATGTCGTTTGCTTATTATTAATTTTGCCTTCTTGTTTGTCTGTTTGCATGTTTGTTTCTGTGTTTTGTGGTTGACTGTCCTTCTTGAATGCTGCTTTCCCTGTCCGATCTTTTTATATTACTTTGTTCTCAAACCAGGATGTGTGAAATTGCGATGAAAAAAAAGATGGCTGACGTTCGTGCAGTTTCTTGTTTGCTTGTTTTATACGCCTTTCACACTTTTTATATATGTGTCGATCATTGTTTATCATACAAAACATATGCAATTTGTGTTTGGTGTAGTTTTGTTGGTTATGACTTTGATTTCAACAAATATATATTTTTTTAGCTTGGCCAATTTGAACGTGTTTATTTTTCTCCTGGATTAGCAAGTGTTCTCAGTTGAATACAGCGTTTGTACTGCCGTGTCATATACCCGTCATATATAAAGCCCTGTGTTTAGTAAGGGTTTATAATGGACTTTTCTGGAATATAAAACTGCAGGACTATATCCCACCTTTCTATATTTTCCTTCTGTTGGCATGCCAACCCGAGTTCTGGGTTGATTGCCAGATTTTGAATAACATTGAGAGATAACCACTCAGAAATCGTTCCTGTGAAGTCTTATGCAATTTCGCCCAGTGGTTTCATATATGTTGTTTAAATGTTTACGATGACGACGGAAGACAACAACGACGGACGAAGTCTGACGACGGACAAAATAACGATAAAACATAGGTTTTATAAAGTTTTAGATAATTGACAACACAAAGGACTTCACGGTTTAGCTTAAAATAATCGACTTCACGGATTAGCATAATTTAAAAATGCATTCATTCTTGCGAACAGGTTCTTTGACACAAAACCCTTTCGCTTACCTGATGTTAAATAATATTGTGGAAGTTTTCGTGATAAAAACGGGGGTATATGCATGGATTTTGTTCATAATATGCGCAAAATTAAAGTACGCTTCATGGATTAGCAATTTGTTCTGGTGCATTTTCAGAAGTTTCCCAAAGTGTTTACCAAAAGTACGAACTTTCACAAAAAAATAATATCAGTCGTGGGTAGAGTACATTTTTTGCGTTCGAATGCGATTTCTTTGGTAGAAAATGGTTAAGAATAACAAATCTTATCGCACTCTGAAGCTTTCGATGTGGGCGAATGTTTACAATTTTTTTCTTCACGAATTAGCAATAATGACGTCATAGGTCATGTGGTATAGTCACCCTGCATTAGTATATTTATCTTTTAAAGTGAGCAAGAATCCGTTACATCCCCCAGATTAAAGCCTTCAGTAATGCGACTTCTAATGTTGGTCTATATACTCATTCAGTACACTCGTATATATGAGAGGTGTGGTGGCAGTAGGTCGGCACTTTGTCTGTAAAACGTGAAACTCATTTTGTTTTCTCAAATACATTCAAGGGAAACCATGAACATGCTGTTGTTGTTGTTTCTATCAAATGTGTTACTGTCTCTCGTTTTGTTTTAATAACACAGTTTAAACAATCGACAAATTTGACCAGACAACCCATTCATACAGATTTTGCCAAAGTGTATTTTATTTAGAAATAATAAAATGTACCATACCCAAAAACTGTAAAGTGTTTGTGTATGTAAATATACACATAATGAGTTATTGTTCAGTACGCATACCAATCCAATAACAGAACATGATTGATTTCACGGTGTGTATGCAAATAAACATATAATTGTAATGTATTATAGTTTATCACATAACATGGCTTCTGGTCGTAACCTAGATTGGTTTTCTCTTTAGCTGCAACTACTATGGTTGTTCAGTACGATTCTGGATACATCCTGAGATGTTTTATTATTTTGTATGTGTTTCTTTAGTTAGTTTCTCAGGATGTGGACGTTATTGTTAGAGAATTCCTTTTGATTTGATGTAGTTTTGTTTACACTCTCTTGTCTATTTGGGCGCTGAAGACAGGATAATAGCGAGGATTGTGCGCATATAAAATCGATTCAAGCTAACCAGTGGGCCTTATTGCCTACTGACTGTTCCAAGTAGGCAACCCTGTCTTCACCACCCTTTCTGTTGTTTTTTGTCTCTTTCATTGTATTTTCAAGTCCTTGTTTGCAGTACAGTGCGGACCTACGATGCCTTTGCGCTCGGACGCTGTGGTTTCTATAGGACCCTATATCTCATTTCTGGGAGTAAATAAAGCCATGACTTATTTCTCGTAATACACTAGTGTATTACAGATGTAAATGAGGACTGAATCACTGTGTTTGTATACAGTAAAACAGTTAATCCCAATTGTTTGCATGGTATATCATACGATACGTTCAGACACCGTAACTATTTATCATTATTTGAGATCTTTTTTCATAAAATGCATGTTAGTAACGTTAAATTTGTTTTAAGGTTTCGCATTATTTGTAGGGCGAACGCATTTACAGCCGCGTAACGTAGCGACGTCATATAAACAACAAAACGACCTCATGATTTCTCTTTGACAACAACGTAGATGTGTTACGTGATAAACATAATCTAAAATTCGTGACTGTGTCTTATTGATTTTAAAAAACTCGCATCCTATCATTTTATCCAACTCATTTATTAAAATCAATAATAAACAGCCACTCATGTAAGATCCTCTATATGCAATATATTAAAAGGAAAGCATATCAACGTTAATAGTTAACGTTACTAATCGGATAAAATGTGAAATATGTTCGTGTATAATGGGATGGGTGCTTATATTATGCCGACACGTGCACACTGAGATAGCGCATACGTGGCCGGGATGCGTGCTTATATAATGTCGACGCACTGAGATGGTACATACGTGGCCGGGATGCGTGCTTATATAATGTCGACACACTGAGATGACGCATACGTGGCCGGGATGCGTGCTTATATAATGTCGACGCACTGAGATGGTACATACGTGTCCCGGATGGGTGCTTATACAATGCCGACACACTAAGATGGTGCCTACGTGGCTGGGACGGGTGCTTATATAATGCTGACACACTGAGATGGTGCATACGTGGCCGAGATGGATGCATATATAATGCCGACACACTGAGATGATGCATACGTGGCCGAGATGGGTGCTTATTTATTGCCGACACACTGAGATGATGCATACGTGGCTGAGATGGATGCTTATATAATGCCGACACACTGAGATGGTACATACGTGGCCGAGATGGGTGCTTATATAATGCCGACATACTGAGATGTTGCATACGTGGCCGAGATGGGTGCTTATATTATGCCGACACACTGAGATGGTGCATACGTGGCCGAGATGGGTGCTTATATAATGCCGACACACTGAGATGGTGCATACGTGGCCGAGATGGATGCTTATATAATGCAAACACACTGAGATGGTGCATACGTGGCCGAGATGGATGCTTATATAATGCAAACACACTGAGATGGTGCCTACGTGGCCGAGATGGATGCTTATATAATGCCGACACACTGAGATGGTGCATACGTGGCCGAGATGGGTGCTTATATAATGCCGACACACTGAGATGGTGCATACGTGGCCGAGATGGGTGCTTGTATAATGCCGAAGCACTGAGATGGTACATACGTGGCCGAGATGAGTGCTTATATAATGCCGACACACTGAGATGGTGCATACGTGGCCGAGATGGATGCTTATATAATGCAAACACACTGAGATGGTGCATACGTGGCCGAGATGGATGCTTATATAATGCAAACACACTGAGATGGTGCCTACGTGGCCGAGATGGGTGCTTATATAATGCCGACACACTGAGATGGTGCATACGTGGCCGAGATGGGTGCTTATATAATGCCGAAGCACTGAGATGGTACATACGTGGCCGAGATGGGTGCTTATATAATGCCGACACACTGAGATGGTGCATACGTGGCCGAGATGGATGCTTATATAATGCAAACACACTGAGATGGTGCCTACGTGGCCGAGATGGATGCTTATATAATGCCGACACACTGAGATGGTGCATACGTGGCCGAGATGGGTGCTTATATAATGCCGACACACTGAGATGGTGCATACGTGGCCGAGATGGGTGCTTATATAATGCCGAAGCACTGAGATGGTACATACCTGTCCGAGATGGGTGCTTATATAATGCCGACACACTGAGATGGTGCATACGTGGCCGAGATGGATGCTTATATAATGCAAACACACTGAGATGGTGCATACGTGGCCGAGATGGATGCTTATATAATGCAAACACACTGAGATGGTGCCTACGTGGCCGAGATGGGTGCTTATATAATGCCGACACACTGAGATGGTGCATACGTGGCCGAGATGGGTGCTTATATAATGCCGAAGCACTGAGATGGTACATACGTGGCCGAGATGGGTGCTTATATAATGCCGACACACTGAGATGGTGCATACGTGGCCGAGATGGATGCTTATATAATGCAAACACACTGAGATGGTGCATACGTTGCCGAGATGGATGCTTATATAATGCAAACACACTGAGATGGTGCCTACGTGGCCGAGATGGATGCTTATATAATGCCGACACACTGAGATGGTGCATACGTGGCCGAGACGGATATTTATATAGTGCCGACACACTGACATGGTGCCTACGTGGCCGAGATGGATGCATATATAATGCCGACACACTGAGATGATGCATACGTGGCCGAGATGGGTGCTTATTTATTGCCGACACACTGAGATGATGCATACGTGGCTGAGATGGATGCTTATATAATGCCGACACACTGAGATGGTACATACGTGGCCGAGATGGGTGCTTATATAATGCCGACATACTGAGATGTTGCATACGTGGCCGAGATGGGTGCTTATATAATGCCGACACACTGAGATGGTGCATACGTGGCCGAGATGGGTACTTATATAATGCCGACACACTGAGATGGTGCATACGTGGCCGGGATGGGTGCTTGCATAATGCCGACACACTGAGATGGTGCATACGTGGCCGGGGTGGGTGCTTATATAATGCCGACACACTGAGATGGTGCATACGTGGCCGGGATAAATGCTTATATAATGCCGACACACTGAGATGGTGCATACGTGGCCGGGATGGGTGCTTGCATAATGCCGACACACTGAGATGGTGCATACGTGGCCGGGATGGGTGCTTGTATAATGCCGACACACTGAGATGGTACATACGTGGCCGAGATGGGTGCTTATATAATGCCGACATACTGAGATGTTGCATACGTGGCCGAGATGGGTGCTTATATAATGCCGACACACTGAGATGGTGCATACGTGGCCGAGATGGGTACTTATATAATGCCGTCACATTGAGATGGTGCATACGTGGCCGGGATGGGTGCTTGCATAATGCCGACACACTGAGATGGTGCATACGTGGCCGGGATGGATGCTTGTATAATGCCGACACACTGAGATGGTGCATACGTGGCCGGGATGGGTGCTTGTATAATGCCGACACACTGAGATGGTGCATACGTGGCCGGGATGGGTGCTTGTATAATGCCGACACACTGAGATGGTGCATACGTGGCCGAGATGGATGCTTATATAATGCCGTCACACTGAGATGGTGCCTACATGGCCGAGATGGGTACTTATATAATGCCGTCACACTGAGATGGTGCATACGTGGCCGGGATGGATGCTTGTATAATGCCGACACACTGAGATGGTGCATACGTGGCCGGGGTGGGTGCTTATATAATGCCGACACACTGAGATGGTGCATACGTGGCCGGGATAAATGCTTATATAATGCCGACACACTGAGATGGTGCATACGTGGCCGAGATGGGTGCTTATATAATGCCGACACACTGAGATGGTGCGTACGTGGCCAAGGTGGGTGCTTATATAATTCCGACAGGTGCATACGTGGCCGAGATGGGTACTTATATAATGCCGTCACACTGAGATGGTGCTTACGTGGCCAAGATATGTACTTATATAATGCCGATACACTGAGATTGTGCATACGTGACGGGAAGGGTGCTTATATAATGCATAAATTACATGACATATAGTAGAATAATATCTCAGTATTGCCTAGTTAGTTGGCTGATAATGTTACACTGTGCATGTAGATGAAAAAAAACATTCGGGCTGTGGCATGCCCATGGTCATTATTCGTCCGTCGGCTCGCTTAATAGTTCACGCCCCTTCCCTGAAAACTAAAAACTAAAATCCCTGTCTGCTCTTGTGAATGCCATAAGCCGCTTTAGCCTTTTTTGCATGGTCCCGTTTTATTGGGATGACAATAGGGTAAGAGTGGTATTTGTTGCACCCTATAACCTGGTTTAAACACCGAACGATATTTTGTGCCGCTGAAATTGTCAACCATTTTATGTTTGTGATGTTATATACATTGCCGTTTATTTATCATGTGTTGATTGTGATCCTTAAATGCTACAATTCCTGCTCGACTTCTATAAATACGTTTAGTATAATGTATTCGACGCTTACTTCATTTATACATGTACTGCCTACGGTCCTATCGGAGCATAACGGATAATATAAATAATACCAAACGTTACCAGCGTTATGTACATCAGATAATAGTGGATGACATTTACAACATGTCCATCACAATTGTTACATAGATCAATGAGCCCGTCACCATAAGTATTGGTAATATCTAAGAGATCAAGCTAATAGTCTGATATCAAAATATGGTTTCTCCCTTAGTAGTAATTTCTCCATTTACCACGACGAAATATTATTGAACGACTGCTGTTGATATTAGTGCAAACTATACAACACCAATGAAACACAAGGTATGGACACATTGCATAACTCACTGACTTGCTGTTAACAATATAGTCTATATACTGTACATGATGGGATGGTCGACTACACAAACAAGGTACGAACACATTGTATAACTCACAGACTTACTGTTAACAATATAGTATATATGCTGTACATGATGGGACAGTCAACAAACAAACAAAACATGGACACATTATATAACTCACTGACTTACTGTTAACAATATAGTCTATATGCTGTACATGATGGGACAGTCGACAACACAAACAAGGTACGGACACATTGTATAATTCACTGACTTACTGTTAACAATGTAGTCTATTTGCTGTACATGATGGGACAGTCGACAACACAGACAAGGTACGCTTACTGTTAACAATGTAGTCTATTTGCTGTACATGATGGGACAGTCGACAACACAGACAAGGTACGGACACATTGTATAACTCACTGACTTACTGTTAACAATATAGTCTATATACTGTACATGATGGGGAAGTCGACAACACAAACACGGTATGAACACATTGTATAACTCACTGACTGTTAACAATACAGTCTATATACTGTACATGATGGGACAGTCGACAACACAAACAAGGTACGGACACATTGTATAACTCACTGACTTACTGTTAACAATATAGTCTATATACTGTACATGATGGGACAGTCGACAACACAAACAAGGTACGGACACATTGTATAACTCACTGACTTACTGTTAACACTATAGTCTATATGCTGTACATGATGGGACAGTCGACAACACAAACACGGTATGAACACATTGAATAACTCACTGACTTACTGTTAACAATATAGTCTATATACTGTACATGATGGGACAGTCGACAACACAAACACGGTATGAACACATTGTATAACTCACTGACTTACTGTTAACAATATAGTCTATATGCTGTACATGATGGGACAGTCGACAACACAAACACGGTATGAACACATTGTATAACTCATTGACTTACTGTTAACAATATAGTCTATATACTGTACATGATGGGACAGTCGACAACACAAACACGGTATGAACACATTGTATAACTCATTGACTTACTGTTAACAATATAGTCTATATGCTGTACATGATGGGACAGTCGACAACACAAACACGGTATGAACACATTGTATAACTCATTGACTTACTGTTAACAATATAGTCTATATACTGTACATGATGGGACAGTCGACAACACAGACAAGGTACGCTTACTGTTAACAATGTAGTCTATTTGCTGTACATGATGGGACAGTCGACAACACAGACAAGGTACGGACACATTGTATAACTCACTGACTTACTGTTAACAATATAGTCTATATACTGTACATGATGGGGCAGTCGACAACACAAACACGGTATGAACACATTGTATAACTCACTGACTGTTAACAATACAGTCTATATACTGTACATGATGGGACAGTCGACAACACAAACACGGTATGAACACATTGTATAACTCACTGACTGTTAACAATACAGTCTATTTGCTGTACATGATGGGACAGTCGACAACACAAACAAGGTACGGACACATTGTATAACTCACTGACTTACTGTTAACAATATATTCTATATACTGTACATGATGACTGTTTTCAAGCATTGTCGCGTTAAAAATGCATTTTCGCAAGGACATTTCATACATTCTCTTCATTTGTTTTTACCTATCAATAACGTTTTTAAACATCTGGCACATAGCTAGAACATTCTTTCTTGCATACCGGACAAGGATTTCTTGCTGAGTTCTTTTTATTTAAAGACAGTTACAACGTATTGCTTAAATCATTAATCACGTAATTGAAAGTCAGAAAGCAATCAAAACGGACAACCGCACCATTCATTATGGGACATTATCGCATTTACTGTAGACTAGTAGACTGATTGTAACATTATGTCATGCTTGTAGTTCTGAATATATAATTATATTCTTAAAAAAAATTCTTCCTGTTCTAAATGAAATTATTATTAGCCATATATTTCCGTCTAATATATTTTTTATAGGTGTCATTTAAGT
>JAWPHD010013927.1:0-64752 GCA_037043455.1 Cyrtodaria siliqua | reverse complement strand
GCACATTACCTTTATCTAGAATCCTTTGGACTATGTGTCGTCTGTGCAATATATGTATATATCAGAACATGTTAATACTATTTATGTTGCAGTTACTTTGAGGAAGGCTTATACTTCCAGTTTGGCATGTGTCTCAACTTATCAGGCTTACTGAATACATATGTGCAATGCCATGAACATTGCTTAGTACTTAATTTCATCAATATATCATAACAATCCCTTATTCATGTTATAATATTATTTAAATCATGTAGAAAGGTTGTAAATTACTGATTCTTACAAATTTACCCATATATTGTAAAAAATATTAACTAAACTAAATGCATAAAAATGTGTCAATAGTGGGTGGGGTAAATTGACTTCTAATTTGAAGCAAAATAGAGATTTTAAACTGAATTCAGTACTAAAAAAGAGCTTATTTACGCTTTATGTAACTCAATGAATTGTAAACTTAAGTGCATCTTTAAAAAGTACATCAATAATTATTCACACAAGCATGACATTCAAAAATGAACATCAAAAACTTATATGAACGCGCTACAATGATAACTTATTAATGTTCGATTTTTTTTATATAAGCTACCTGTTCCAGATTGCTATCATGGAAAAATGTAATCTATATACATTGCTCTTTTCAAAAAGTGATGGTAGAATTTGTCCCTTGAGTTGGTAACAATATCGAAAATTTTGGGTCCTGGCTCAATTTTTTTTTTTATATTAATTCAGTAATTTTTTATTGCAAAGCAACAACAATAACGCCTCTTAGCTCGTGCAATAAGTAAAACAAGTATAATAGAATAATATACTTTATATTATGGTAATTTGATATATTTGGTCTGTTTTCGATCTGTATATCAGGAGTAAGTATACATGAGTAAGTATACTTACTGTCTATATCGTTCTCATAATACATTTGGTTATATTATTTAAATCATAGTATTTTTCTCTCTTTGTGCGCGACACATATCATGTGATATATCCGTCTTGTGAAATACGCGTCTGCCCTCGGCGGTATTACACCGCTCAAGTAATTGCAATAAACAGGAAATATATCATAAAACTAGGTTTCCCTAAATGGTGCGTGCTTTTGTGATATACCGACGTGTGTACCCAAATTAGGCTGCACTTCAATAGTGCACCGCAATATTTTATTAGTCTGTATTGATATTTGGGGGCACGTGGAGACTAGAGAGCGTGTCATATTGCAAACACCGCTCCTAGAGTGTTTGGTGTTGATGGCGACTTATGGCAAATATATAATACTATAGAAATTATGGCGCCGAAATTATATGCCCTTTCATTTATTATTGTTTTTATTCATTTTTTATCAATTATGGATAATATCTAATAAATATATTTGTTCCATGTCTACTTATCGGCAAAAAAAATCTGACGCTCGTATTACCATAGAGTTACATACATATATATCCATGTATTAATGTATAGGTATAGACCAGGTCCATTCATTCGGAATATACTACATTTCGCAGTTATTGTGTATGTACCAAGATATTGCAATGTTGCGGGTGACTTACTGTCAGATTTCGATGAAAACAATGTTTACGTTGTTTTTTTGTTTGTTGTTGATAAATACGCTATTTTGTTAAATTAGTGAATAGTGTAATGAACCACTGAACGTAACGAATGACATCACACGATAGTCTTTATAAGCTCTCCATTTGCACCTGCACCGCGTACGACTTCATCATCAGTTGATGAATCCGATGTATTTTCGTCCTCAGACATGATTCTGGCTCCAAATCGTAAGGTTGCACATGGTGTAACCGTTTTATCACGGGCATTTCCTCTTACATCGCTTCATTCTCACATTTTCACACAATGTATACTGTTTTGCGTTCAGTCCCAATGTAAACAAAAAATAGTTTGTTCTCAATGACGTCATTTCCGGTAATTCGCGCAAGAGTTTTTCCCCTTAGATTTTTTTCGAATTTTTGGCAATGCCTGTTCGCCTTTTCGGTTTTTATCTTTTAAAACATATTTTCACTAAACATACATCAATAGCATAGTAAACATCGTATTTATAATGATATTTAATAATTAAAAACATATTAACAACGTATTTGTTGATTTAGGACAAATTTCATCTTTAAGTTTTTACGAGGTAGTTCCTATTTAAAATTACCAAATAACCTTGTAATTCTAGAAAAGGTTTGATTAATATAAACAACGAGAAAGATAATGAGTGCTTCAGATGGTGTCACTTATCTTATAAATTTCCTGTTGAAAAAAAGTCTTCAAATGATATCAAAGTATAAAACGCATATAGCTAATATTAATTATAATGGAATTACATTTCCTGTTACCATCAAACAGATAAAAAGAAAAGAAAATCAAAATAATAATCTTAATTTCAGGTTGACTAGAAAAATACCTGTTGTGTTTCATACATTAATGTTTAGTGCTGTGTGGCGGCCGTAAAAAGTCGCCACACATACAGATCAGTAGTGTTATTATTTACTGGTCCTTTGGGATCGTCAAGCCAATCTTTTTGGCTTTAAAGTAGAATATCGCATACGCCAATGCTAGGAGGCGTGAGAGGTGTTGCACTTTACTTTACCTCTCATGAACAGACTCAATAAAGCCGAGTTTGCTACTTTTATCTCTTGTTTGTGTTTGTTGCTTCCAAGGGATCCCTTTTTCAGTATTTATCAAGAGGATATGATTCACATTTTATAATGCAGCACCTGGGAAAGTTTAAAAAAGAAATAAATGATATACCAAATAACATGGAAAAGTATATGGTAAGTGTGAGGTTTGGTGCACCCTAGAGCCTGGTTTAACCCCCCCCCCCACCCCCAACCCCTGGACGGAGCACCCGCTCTCAAAATCCCAGGCATTCGCTTCAGGACAGGCCACCTCACCTCTTGGTGACTGGCCCCCTCCCGGATCCCAGGGTACCCACGGCTCGTCCCCGTTTGCCCATCGGTCCTGCTCATCCCAGGGCCTCCAAGGAGAATCCTCGCATGCCCCATGGTCGCGTACCACGGTTCCGCATGAATCCCAGGGCCTCCAAGGGTCTTCCTCATCTGCCCTTGTATCCGGCCCGTAAACCATATACCCTGGATCCGGTTCACCCCATTTGCCTCGAACCTCTACCTCCGGTTCTACTACCATCCCTTTAGGACCGCTCGAGCCTTCCAGTTTGACTATCACTTGGCGATTACAGCTGCTTTGTTCAAAGCCTCGCTCCCCTGCACCTCTTGCGGATCCCGCGGAGTGATCAATTCCGCATCCCAGACATCCCGTCCCCGCACAGTAGTTGACATTCCCACCTTGGTGGTCGCCCGCGACCCATTGGTGCACCCCCGCAACTCCCTGCGCTCCAGACGCCGCCAACGAAACCGCTTCATCCACATCTCGGATGAAACACCCCCAGTTCCTATCCGCCCTGGCGCAGTACTCACAACCCCCACATGGCAGTTCCCCTGGCTCAACTCCGGCATTTAAACGCGTTGCAATATCCCGGTACCATTGGTATCCAAGACATTGCATCCGCAGTCCCGCGTTTCTTGCCACACACTGCCCCTGGGGTTCACTAACCTCAACAACCAAGTCAAACTCGTCTGGTCCATTCTGACCACATACGGTCGTCCTAGAAGGTAGTACCGATACTGCCAGGCCAATAGCCCCCTGGCCAGTACTCAGTCCCAGGACTTGACCATCAATTATCAATGCACCCTCACCCACATTAATATTGGTTGCTCCCAGGTGAAATAACGTATCGCAGCCCAGCAACATATCTTCCGCGATAGGAGCTACATACACAGTCTCCTTATACAGCTTCTCGCCCATCTTTAAAGTTACCGGACCTATTAGAAACCCGTGCACGGACAACTCCTGACCTGGTGTCAGGAGTTTAACATTCTTAATAAATTTGGGAGGTACCTCCATAGACAATAAAGCCTATCCGCCATAATGGTAACCTCCGCCCCTGTGTCCACCACCGCATCCACTTTATGTTCGTCTACCTGGACCTCAACAATTGACTGGGATGTAGAACCCAACTGGCACATCTTCACCTCCTCCTCCGCATCCGCACCCTGGCAACCTATTTCCGGCCCCACTGGACTGCTGGTCCCCTGGGTTCCCGCCGGTAAATTTCTTGCCGCGGATCGAGATGAAATACTGGTGTTCCGCCCCAGGTTCGCCAACTGGCACACCTTCACCTCCTCCTCCGCATCCGCACCCTGGCAACCTATTTCCGGCCCCACTGGACTGCTGGTCCCCTGGGTTCCCGCCGGTAAATCCCTTGCCGCGGATCGAGATGAAATACTGGTGTTCCGCCCCAGGTTCGCTGGAGCACCCTCGCCATCCCCTTTGGGTACTCCACTTCCCTCATTCCCCGCCCTCTCGGGAAAACATAAACTATCCTGAATTGGTGGTGACACACCTACGAGCGCCAACCCCTCTTCCGGCTGCTCGCTCCTGATTTTAGTGGGCTGGCTCCCAATGGGAGCCCCTCGACCCCCTACTACTGGATCGCCCAACACCGCTGGTTTAGCTCTGACAGACTCCGCAAATGGATTTTGTGCAAACCAATCTGACACTCCCTTACTCATATCAGCCCTGCGACTGTGTATTTGCTGTGCCAGTACAGCTGCCTTTACTTCCGGCGCTACAAGTGGTGGAGCAGTGTGGCAACCTGCCTCCCGCTCCCTTACTTCTGGCGCTCCGAGTGGTGGAGCAGTGTGGCAACCTGCCTCCCGCTCCCCCACATGATCATAATTCAGTTGTCGTGCCTTAATAAGCTCGGCCCCTCGACTAGTTAGCGCCTTCCCCGCCTGGAAATCACTTGCAACGGATGGAGATGCGATCAACCCCAGATCCCCTGGATCTACCCTGCCCATATGTTCAGGTATTTCTACTCCCTCGTTCTCCGCCCTCTCCCTTTACCCTGATTTGGTGATGACACAACCCCTAGCGCCCGCCTCGTCCCTGGCTACACGCTGCTTACTACCACTAACTGGCTCCCCGTCTGAGCCCCTTGACCCTCTACTAATGGGTCAACCAACACAATTTCATCCCGGAAGATCTGCACCTGCCGGACCCCCACTAAACCATTTAATTCAGGCATTCCCGGCAATTCTGTGGACTGGCGAGCACTCTTTTGACTCTCTACCTGGTCACAATTTAAGGGCTTTGCCCCCGATGACACTGCCTCTTTACTGGTCTGTGTCTCCCTTGTCTGGCCTATTCGTCCCCGGATCGAGGTTCGGCCCATGCCCTCGATCCTGTCCCGTTTCTCAACATGCTCCCTGTGTGGACACTCCCGCCTGAAATGCCCAGCCTCCCCGCACCCAAAACATGCCAATCTCGGTGACTGCCTCTGATATGGGGGTGGGCTTTCAGATTGCCACTGGGGTGAGGTCCATTGTCCCTTGTCTGCCTACTGGCCCCCACTAAGCGAGTCAAACTTCATCGACAAAGTTTCGAACTTTTGTTCTAATTTAGCGAGAACGTCATCTACCCTACTGGTCTCCCGGGGTTTGTGCTCCTGGACAGCCCAAACAACCACAGGGTCATCCATATCATACTCCAGCTCCCGCTTGGGTTCTTGACGGGCCGTCCCATACACAGCCTGAGTCATGTGTTGGTGCCATCTCACCCTGTCTATAGCGGTTTCAATGCGGTCCGGCTGCTCGAGCCCGACACTATGGCCAGCTTCACGGTCTGCCAGTCCTTGACAGAACCGTAACACCGCCTGTTGGGTCGAGTAAATAATTGGCAGACCCACAAATGCCTTGTTTGCCAATGTTAACACCCTGTCAGCCCAGTCTTCCAATGACTCGTCTGGGTCCTGCACAGCCGGTTGTTATCTGGCTTGTGCAGTAGCCGGAAGTTCTTTGGAACCGAACCTGCTTTCTAGCTGTGCTAGCACTTGCCGGTACGACATAGATCTGCCGACATTCCGTTCCCTAATAAGAGCACAATACTCTGCAGCCTTGCCCGTCAAAGACCAACACAGACAATCTAGGCATTGGGCTTTGGACCACCCCTTTATGCTAGCATAACTGGTGAAACACTGTTTGAACACCAGCCATTGCGTCTTTCCATCATACATGAGGGCCTTGATGGGGTCCCATTCCCTAGATCCGCCATGTTTATAAACAGAAGACATTCCCCGCTTGTATACCAGGTGCTTCCCGTCAACCCCAGACAAACTATCGTCCGTGCTCGAGTCGCTTCGCGATGGGGAGCAACTATTCTTGCCACTTCGCCATGGGGAGCGACGCTTCTTGCCACTTCGTGATGGTGAACGTCTCGTCCTACCACCCCGCGATGGAAAACGTGCTGCTCTACCACTCTTCTTACCCATAGCTTTCTCATCTTCGGAGCTCTCATCGTCACCGTCCTCACCTGATGAAGGGGAGGACAGGGGAGAGGCATACCGCAAGTGTCTCGCCCTTTTAGAGGCCTTTGGGACCGCTCCTGCACTTTTTGTGGACATGCTTTTAGTGATGGCAACCCCTGTTGCTACTACCGGACTGGACTCGACCGTTGCCACAACCCTCTCCACACTGGCAGCTGATTGGGCCGGGTGCCCCGCTTCTACCTTCAAACCCACAAGGTCGCCCATCATTCTAAGCATATCTTTTATTTGCCCCAAATCCGTGAGACTGGGGGGTCCCTATTTGCCCCGTAGCCCCAAACATTGAAGGCTTAATATCCTCATCCCCGGATTCAAAGGCGGAATATTTGAGGGAGGGCTCTGAGGTTGAGTGCACATTGGGGGCATCTGCACATGGTGACAACCGCCACTGAGACGGGCTCTCCATGTGTGTCCACCCATGTTTTGTCCCTGTGTTCCCAAATGCACCAACTACATCCTCCCCCCTCTCTATTTTCTGGTGATCGACCCAACCCAGACCTGTTACTATACTGCTGGGGCATGCATGGCTTTGGTGTGAAATCTAACATGTGCTGCACCCCTAGCCCCAAACTATCCGTGAGTGCTTCCCACATTCCCAGGGTGAGGTTGCCATGTGCCCTCCGTACTGCCATAATGGCAGATGCCAACTTTGAACCCATCCCTGGAATGTGCAGCAGATCCCCCGCGGATGCATAATTGACCAAGATCCGCGCCTGAACGCCGTCAGGTCTGCACTCCATAATTTTACCAATTTAAATTAATCAAAGTAAATAACACTAACTGTAAACATAAATAAATCACCAGCCAAGGTACACTCCACAAGATCAACAACGGAATCCTTCCCTGGATCAATGTTTACATCGGAACATTTCGCGCATGCGCAATGTCGCCTTGGCACCCCACAGAAAAATAGCTTATTTATCCCGGGAAAAAAAAACGAACGCAACAGGCAGAAACACTCAGTTTAAATGTAGGTGCGACCGAATGCCGCCGAAGATTTCGCCGAAAACTGTCGTCCCGACGAATTCCCACTCGAATTATCCTCCCAGGCGCAGATTCAGATCACTTCTGACACCAGTAAAGTGTTTCCTACCTGTCTGTTGCCAGCTCCCACCGGGATCTTGTCAGGATATAAGTTAAACTACTATTTATCTGTCCTGTCGTAAGTCAACGTCTCGTCAGTATGGCTTCCTACTCGGAGACCGCGCTCACATGTCTGCGGGCGGTCACATGGTGTCATTTGGCGGGAATCAGCTGGTTCCCCACAAGTCCAGGAACCCGACCGCAAGGTCATATAGGCCCCCATCGACAGTCACTACAATTTAAACCCCATGTCCTTCATGTTTAGCTTTACTGGGCAATGGCCAGTGGGGCTACGGTCGTGGTCTTTAGTCCGTCGTCCTCTGTCGTCTGTTAACATTTTGATGTCAGAACTATAGCACTTCCATTTTGCATCCGATCCTAATCAAACTTAGCCAGAATTAAGGCTCGGACGAGTTAAAAAAACACCAATATTGGATAACAAACAACACCTTCATTTTTCATCCAATCTTTAATTCACTTGTCCAGATACGATAAAAGCTTGGACGAGTTTGAATAACACCCATATCGGTTAATAAACATCAGTTATGACACTTGAATTATGAAAAAAAACGCTAGATTTTGCTTTGACAAAACTCTAGCACCTTCATTTTGCATCCGATCATTACCAAACTTGGTTAGATTTTTAAGATCAATGAAAGGTAGTAGAGGTTCGAAAACATCAGAAAATAAACACCAGAGCTATGGGCCTCGACTTATTGAAGTATGCTATATTTTGCTTAATTAATCAGTAGCTACTTAATTTTATAAGCCCGTAGGCGTTGTCCGTCTGTGACTTGTCCGTATGTCCTCTGTCCGCGTGCCTTTTAAAGTGAGTGTGGCTAATAACTTTCAAAGTATTAGTTCTACATGTACAACAATGAAACGACGGCCGTAAATGACCCGCTAGGCGGTGCTGTATTTCATCTGATCTTCACCAAACGTGTTCATACTGGTAATATCAATAAAAGGTTGGACATGTTTGAATACCTTAGAGCTTATTCCATGGCACGTCGTCCGTCGTCCGTCTCTCTATCCGCCTGCCTGTCCGCAAAGCCTTTTTATGTAGTGAATACTTCTCCAAAACTTCTGGATGGGTTTTCGTGAAACTTTAGATGAATGTGCCTATACTGTCTCGGTAATCCTAGCAAAATTTCATGTTTAGGTAAAATCAAAGATGGTCGCCAAAGCCAAAAATAGATTAAAACAAGAAAATCGGTAGAACCGATGGATGGTCCCCGTAATGTATCGTCAACTTATCGTATGGCCTTGTATCACCCAACCGTTTTCAATTTGCAGTTCTATTTCATGATTCAGACAAGAATTACCAGTATAACATTACAAAGGGCATAACTCTAATTTGAATGAAGATTGATTGTAGATCTCTGCATTTTCTCTCATTGCCCTTTATCATTGTGTGAAGTTTCATTGCAGTCACATAAGTAGTTTCTGAGTTATGCTACGGACATGAATTATAAGTATAAATTCCAAAGGGCAATAATTATATTTTGAGATATGGTTTTGTGCTCGAAACTTCCTCTCTTTGCCCTTTATCACTGTGTGAAGTTTCATTAAAGTCCCTTGAGTGGTTTTTGAATAATGCTCCGGACAAGAATTGTAACTATAAAATGCCAAAATATAAAACTCCAATTTGAATGGCAAAAGAGTTATGGTTCTTGTGCTCTGTACATTTTCTTACTGTCTGTATATGATTATTTCGTGAAGTTTTATTTCAGTCCCATTAATGTTTTTTGAGTTATGCTCCGGACAAGAACTATAAGTATAAAATTACAAAGGTCAATAACTCTAATAAAGAATAAAGACAGAGTTACGGTCGGTTTTTGCACTCTTCACTCCTCTCATTGCCCTCTATAATTTGCAGTCCCATCAGTAGTTTTGAAGTTATTCTCCGGACAATATTCTATGTATAAAATTACAAAGGGCAATAACTCTAATTTTAATTTTGACAGAGTTACGATTCTTGTATTCTGCACTTCCTCTCACTGCCCTCTATCATTGTGTAATGTTTCATTGTAGTCCCATCTGTAGTTTTCAAGTTATTATCCGGACAAACATTCTAAGTATAAAATTACGAAGGGCAATAACTCTAATTTGATTGATGGCAGAGTTACGGTTCTTGCATGCACTCTGCACTTCCTCTCATTGTCTTCTTTTATTGTGTGAAGTTTCATTGTAGTCTCATCAGTGGTTTTTAAGTTTTGCTCCGGACAAAAATTCTAATTATAAATTACAAAGGGCGATAACTCTAATTTAAATGAGAAATAGTTACAGTTCTTTCACTCTGCGCTTCTTCTCATTGCCCTCTATCATTTTGTGAAGTTTCATTATAGTCCCGTCAGTAGTTTGGAAGATATGCTCCGGACAAAAAGTGGGACGGAAGGACGTAAGGACGGAAGGACGGAAAAAGCGGCAACTATATGCTCCCAGAACATTTCGGGGAGCATAAACACAAGTTTGTAGCCACTGCTTCTTGGAAACTATAAGTGATACTTAAATATCACTAATAAACAATTGATATGGGATTGTTTTTTTCTAAAATGACTAGCATCGCATGATGTTGGTCCTTAACAAAACGCAGTTTTAATCGACATTAAACATGGCCATCTTTTGTTTACATAGAGTTATATTGTAAACACGTGTAGCGTTTCTTTCTCTGAAACTCCTTCTTGGATTTTAATGTAACGTCACAATAATGTTGACTTTCATGTCAAGTTTGTCCTAGCAAAGATTCAGTTGATATGAAATCAAGGTTGCCGTCAAAGCCAAAAACATATATTTATCAAGAAATCCGCGGATTCACATGTCTCGCCTAACGGGAGCGTGTCTCGCCTAAAGGGTGCGGGACTTAAAATTAAAAGATAAATGTTGCTTAAATGAAAGTTTGTAAACATTTTAATAACTTAAACCAATGGAGTTTACAGTTTGCTGACATGACACTTAAGTGCATTTGTTTAAAAACAAAATGCCATTCTATAAAAAAAAAAAAAAAAAAAAAAAAAAATTAGCTCCAAAAAGTAGGTCAAAGTCATAGATGAATTGAATTGAATGTTGTTTAACGGCTCATCAACACAGTACAGGTTATTTAGAGCCGCCCCAGAGAGAGGGGAAGGATACATAGGAATCCGGGAACCTGCCCTACTCTTATTATCGAATAGATTCCTATGGTTCTTTAACGTGCTCGGTTGATAGACCGATACACGGGACCGCCCGGTTTACGTCCCCATCCGACGGACGAGGCTAAGGAAAAGTGTCTTGCCCAAGAACACACCGACGGAACTCAGTGGCACCACGGAGGATTGAACCCGGGGCCTCCGGTTACAAATCCGCCGCGCTACCGACTGCGCCACGCCAGCCCTCTTAGTCATAAATGAAATCCATGCAATCGAACAGATGCACTACCCAAGGCACAAATATAAACAGATTTTTTTGTCTTCCAAAGATTAAGCTATAAACTAGGTTTAAAGCATCTAGTGCATAATTATAGTTCATGAGAAAGTGATGTAAATGTAACAATTAAAGTTATCTGCCCTTTGCTTGGAGGGTGAACATTTTCTTTTTGACACGTTGTAATGTACTACCCAAGAAACAACTATAAGCGAAGTATGAATGGTCTAATGCATAAAGTTTGTGAGAAAGTGACCTAAACGCAAATGTTGAAAGTAAAACGTATGAAGTTATCTGCCCCTTGCTTGGAGGGTCAAGGTCATATCCACATTGACTTTGTCACTTTGCAATGTACCACCCAAGATACAACTATAAGCAAAGTTTGAAAGGTCTAGTGCATACAGTTTGTGAAAAAGTGACATAAACGCAAAAGTTGAAGGTAGAAATTATAAGGTTATCTGCCCTTTGCTTGGCGAGTCAAGGTCACTTCCACGTTTGCGTTATCACGTCGCGATGTACCACCCAAAATACAACTATAAGCAAAGTTTGAAAGGTTTAGTGTATACAGTTTGTGAGAAAATGATCTAAACGCAAAACTTGAATGTTGACGCCTTCGCTTTCGCCGCCGCCGCCGCCGCCGGAAAAGCTACACCTATGCCTCTTTGTTTCTTCGAAAAGGCGAGACAAAACCCAAACCAACTATGTTTTCTATTTTTATTAGCAAGTTATTTTAGATTTGAGACTAACGAGTGATCGTATATTTCAGTTCTCCCAGCAGTAGTAGGGTAGTTATCGCTGAGATTATATGCACTGGCGTCTACTAGCTGTGGGAACATGTTTGAAATACAATTTGGAATGATTCCATGTTTTAATTTATATTATAGACTGAAACACTTTTCTTTTGTTGGAAACCCGTTGTGCAGGTTGAATGCATGCTTATCTATTATTTTCTATAACTATCAAACAATGCATCAGTATTAATTACATAAATAGTTGAATATGCCTTTTAAAAAGTGCGAAATCAAGTCACACGCTCAAATTACCATTCAAACATGTTCTTCGCGCACTTTAAATCTAAAATTTCAAATTCTCAGAATGTTTTGTTCAAAAATGTTGGCAATATAATCAATGTAATATAATCAGCAGTTAGTACTATATGAAACAATTTGCTGCGAACTACATGTATTCTAATAATTAGTGTTGCAAATATGCTAGTTATGTAGAAAAGCTTACGTTTTAAACAAATCAAGATTGCCGTGTGTCCCTTTGATAATAAATACACCGTAAATCTAACAAATAATTAATGAAGTGCAGTCGAATTAAAGTAATTAACATTCATAATTCTACAAATTAGTTAGATTATTTAAAAATACATTGTTAGACAGGTGTGTGGAACACGGCGCCCTTGTCAGAAAATCTAAGAATCCCTACCAAACGTCGGAAACCAGAAGTCACGTGGTAAACCAACGCGTAGCGTAACTAAGCAACGACATGACGTTACGTTTACCAGTAATTGTGGTTACAACAGACACACACACATCAGCTCAGTTACATATAAGTTGAACTATTTTAATCCCATAACTAATTATTTTTAGCAGAAGACGGGTAGCGGTTATGCCAACAGTAACTGTTTAACCGAAGAAGGGTAGCTAATCCCAACAGTAAGTATTTTAACAGTAGAAAGGTAGCGGTAATTCCAATAGTTAACTATTTTAACAGAACAAGGGTAGCGGTAATTCCTACAGTAAGAATTTTAACAGAAGAAAGGTATCGGTAATAGTAACTATTTTAAAGAAAAGGGGTAGCGGTAATGCCAACAATAAGTATTTTAACAGAAGAAAGGTAGCGGTAATTCCAATAGTAACTATTTTAACAGAACAAGGGTAGCGGTAATTCCTACAGTAAGAATTTTAACAGAAGAAAGGTATCGGTTATAGTAACTATTTTAAAGAAAAGGGGTAGCGGTAATGCCAACAGTAAGTATTTTAACTAACTATTTTAACAGAAGAAGGGTATCGGTAATTCCTATAGTTAGTAAGTTAACAGAAGAAGGGTATCGGTAATTCCTATAGTTAGTAAGTTAACAGAAGAAGGATAGGAGTTGTCTCAGCAGTAGGGATTTTAACAGAATAATGTTATCGGTACAGTATTTTCAAAGAACTTGGTTACAGTGAACCAAACGGTAGGGGTAACCCATCAGTAAGGTAGCAGTAATTCCAACAGTAAGCGTGTTAACAGAAGAAGGGTAGCGGGAACTATAAAATATTACAACATTAGTTACAGTTGTCTCCACAACAGAAGAAATGTAACAGTTATTCCAAAAACAATATTCTTTATGGTAGACTATGTATGCCAATATCATTTTGTTCAATTTCTGGAGAAAAAAACACACCTACAAATTGTAGCATGATCACTGAAAATTCCCTTTGTAATAGCACATCTGTAAATCGTTTAATTGAAAACAACATCTGTCAGAATAAATGGTGTACTACAACTACCAGTTATTAGAAGTTAGAGTATGACAGGGAGCTGAAATGGACATGCTAAAATCAAAATAGAGTATGGTTTCATCTCGTTGGTTAATTTAAACTCCTCGATGGCTACGCCTATCTAGATGTTTAAATTAACCAACTTACTGAGACCATACTCTATCTATTACTTATTATGAAAAACTGTTTACATATAACGTATAAAGGTACTTGATTTATTTTGAACATAACGAAATATCAATATATGTAATGTGAAGTGTTCAGTTGTTATCCATATCACTTGCTTGAACTAAACATTTTAACATGAATCAGTAATATTTATAGCATAATTTTTCGAGTATATGCGATTTATACTGCTTCTCGAGATCGCATACGAGAAAAATATGCTATACATGTTTTGTACCATAACCATTTATCCAACTACGCATGTGCAAGAAGTTTAAGGGCGTTGCAGTTTTCAGTAAAAATAACAGCTCGATCCAATCAAGAAAGAGCATTATCATGCCGCATGAGCATGACCATGTTTTGAATATTGCAGTCTGAGGAGTGCTGTACGGTGGCATAGACGTGACATGTAAGAAAAATAATTTATTAGTTATTTATTTATTTATCTCGTGGCCACGACTTATTATCTCGTGACTTATTTATCTCGTCAGCCGATCAGAAGTGCTGAAAAAAATCGCTAGAAATCGCGACTTTTCACCTATATTGGGGTATGGGCTACCTCTCCCCACTACCGGCGCCCCCTCCCCCCCCCCCCCCACCCACCCACCCAACCACCCCCATCCGGCCACGCCAACTTACTTTTTTTACATATTGCTGATCTATTCATAGACTTATAGCTATGTTGTTTTTTTTTACATATTTCTGTGTTGTTACGGTCCATTTCTAGATTTATAGCTATGTTGCACCCCACCCCGCCTAACCCACGCGAAATCTTTTTTTTCTTTTTTACATATTTATGTTGTATTTTTGGTCCATTCATAGACTTAAAGATATGTGTCCCCCAACCCCCACCCATCCCCACACCCCCATGCCCAACCCACTCGAAACCCGATTTTTTTTTTACATATTTCTGTGTTGTTTGGTCTGTTCATAAACTTATAGCTATGTTTCCCCCCTACCCCATCCCATCCCCCCACCCCCCCCCCCACCCCCGCCCACCCACCAACCACACTCCGCCTAACCCACTCGAAACCCGATCATCCCTAGCTTCCGCCATTCGTATCCAAGTCGCGATTTCTAGTGATTGTTTTAAGCACTTCTGATTGGCTAATTATGTCGTGGCCACGAGATTAAAAGTCGTGGCCTCGAGATAAATAAGTCGTGGCCACGAGATAATGAGTCGTGGCCTCGAGATAATAAGTCGTGGCCTCGAGAAACATAAGTCGTGGCCACGAGATATTAAGTCGTGGCCACGAGATAATAAGTCGTGGCCACCACTTAATAACTCGTGGCCACTGGATAATAAGTCGTGGCTACGACTTCATAACTCGTGGCCACGAGATAAATTATTTTTCTCACATGTCACGTCTATGCCACCGTAATGCTGTTTTGATAATGGGTAGTCTGATTGGACAGGTTGTATGTAAACATTACAACTACGCGCGTGTCAAATTGAGTAGACCATTATGGAAAGCCTCGGCTGCCTTCTGTTGGCCTTTTGCATTTTGTGCAGTACGCTTTGTAAGTCGTCTTGTGCATTTTCTAAGTCGTCTTGTGCATTTTCTAAGTTGTGATGCCAATTTCCTAAGTTGTTATGTGCGTTTTGTAAGTTGTCTTGGGCAAACTAGAAGTCGTTGTGTGCATTTTCTAAGTTGTTATGCACATTTTCTAAGTTGTGATGTGCATTTCGTAAGATGTGCATTTCGTAAGTTGTGATGTGCATTTCGTAAGTTGTGATGTGCACTTGTGCATTTTCGAAGTTGTTATGTGCATTTCGTAAGTTGTTATGTGCATTTTCTGAGTTATTATGTGCATTTTTTAAGTTGTCTTGCGCATATGCATATTCTAAGTTGTTATGTGCATTTCGTAAGTTTTTAGGTGCATTTTTTAAGTTGTCTTGTGCATTTTCTAAGTTGTCATGTGCATTTTGTAAGTTCGTAAGTTGTCTTGTGCAAACTACAAGTCGTCGTTAAGTAGACTTTTTATCGGAATAAATTTTGAAGGAAAAAACGGCTCCAGAAGCGGACGCTAGGCTCTGCCTACTGTACAAAGAAATTGGGCTAGATACATTATACAATAAATTCTTAGAACAGAAAATTGATTTCAAAATGTGTAAGCGATTGTCTGACGTGGAGTTAATAAATCTTGGTCTGAAAACAATAGATCGGTTCACAGGTGGCAGTATCAGGAGGTGTGGTACAGGGGGCCTTGGGTGCGGAAGACAAGGGGGTGGCGGCTGAAGACAAGAGGACGGGGGTCAGGAGAGAAAAGTGCGGGAGGTTTTTAAAATAACAAGTTTGTAAAAAAAAATGAAGAATTATCACAGTTTGAGAGTCGTTTTGGGTAAAATAGTCTTGTCTATATCCTATCAAAATCCTTATTTGAACATTAAATGATCTTAACATGAAGAATGTTGACCTATTATCGACCATTATCTTGTCTGCCGTACACGTTCTGTCTCCGCGATCGATACTTTTATGGATTACGTCCCTTGTTTATCAGTACTCTGAGAGAGGAGAGAAAAGGGGAGGGAGAAGGGAGATAGGGGAGGGAGAAGGGAGAAATGGGGGAGGGAGTAGGGAGAAGACCACCCCCGTTGCCCCCACCCATCAGTGTTGGGAACAAACAAACAATAATGATAATATATTATATTTAAATAAAAAAATATTGACGTGCTATTGGTTGAAAACAAACATATTTAAAGTTTTCCTGAAAAAAGTCCCAGAGTACTTAAAATATGTTTGTTTTTAATAAATAACACGTGCAGTCCAGACTCTATTGAACCTATACATTTAGGACGTCCTATTGTTAAAAGATGGGGAGGGGGACTATAAACCTTAGAACTACACACAAAACGAACAAATAACATGTTAATGTTTTTTTTTAGTGTTTTTTATTTATTTATTTTTATTAATTTTTTTTAGACCATGATTTATTAACTCCGCGTCAGACAAGCCCTTACACATTTTGAAATCAATTTTGTGTTCTAAGAATTTATTGTATAATGTACCTAGCCCAATTTTTTTTAAAGTAGGCAGAGCATAGCGTCCGCTCTTTCTGCCCGTGTTTCCTTAAGAAATTATTCCGATAAAAAGTCTACTTAACGACGACTTGTAGTTTGCACAAGATAACTTACGAAATGCACATAACAACTTACGAAATGCACATAACAACTTAATAAATGCACATAACAACTTAGAATATGCACATGACAACGTAGAAAATTCACAAGGCAACTTAAAAAATGCACAAAACAATTTACGAAATGCACATAACAACTTACGAAATGCACAAGACAACTTAGAAAATGCACATAGCAACTTAATAAATGCACATAACAATTTAAAAAAGAGACATATTAACTTAGTAAATGCATATGACAACTTAAACAATGCACAAGACAACTTAGAAAATGCACATGACAACATAGAAAATGCCCATAACAACTTACTAAATGCACAAAACAACTTACGAAATGCACATAACAACTTACGAAATTCACATCACAACTTAGAAAATGCATAAAACAACTTAGAAAATGCACAAGACGACTTACAAAGCGTACTGCACAAAATGCAAAAGGCCAACAGAAGGCAGCCGAGGCTTTCCATAGACCATGGCATAACTGCCGAATATGTCATTTATAGCACGGCTGAAATATACCGGCATCTATAGCACGGTTTAGGCTCAGACCTTCAGGTTTATGAAAATTATATCATAAGCAAGAACAAAGGAAAACCATTAGAGCTATGGTTCAAGTATATATATAAATACATTGGAGTTTCAAATGATAAAACTAAAACGATATTGTCATTAATATAAACATGTTTTCCATTTCCACTTGCGCTACCGCACGATCCGAGACATTTATCCAGGTTAATGGGAACAACTCTCTTGATTAAGCCGAAGCTGGCCATAACGCAACTGTTCCGAACTTTTCATTATCGATACATATATTTGTAAGCCAGCGGATTGGTCAAAATTCTGAGAATTGTGCTATACACTTGTACAATTTTCATTTTAAAGAGTTATATTAGGATGTGTATATGCCAAACACACATGTGTATATGTACGAGCACAACTGACCACAACAATAGGATGATAAGTGTCTAACGTTTACTTTCAGTGATGGACGAAGTTGATCGTTCAGTGACCCATACGGAAACGCTGGACTATACTGGAACAGATCTCGTCTCCAATGCTTTGGGTAAAAATAATTTATTATCATGTTTTTTCCCCCATATACATCTCCACTGCCATCCGCCAATATTAAACACTATGCCTTTTTGTTTAAAGCTGATTTGGCCATATTAAAGACGATGTGCTTTTGAATATTCAAACTTTTGTTTAGAGTATTGTCATTTCCACTATCCTGCTTGATCCAAACTTCATTCTGATGTAAATTAATTGCATCTAATTTCAATATCGTTTTATTTTCGGTCCTAAGGCAGATTCCATATAAGAATGCACCATTAGCTCCCATCAATGGAATTGATTAAAAAAGATGAAAAATGATGTATAAACAAAAAAATATCAAGGAAAATGCAATAAAACAAATATTTTGAAGTTTTTAAAATTGCTGTTGCTAATGTCATATTTTAACAGAACGTTTGACGGAATTTGATGACATTAGCAACAACAAAAGTTGTTTAGATAACTGATATAATGGTAATTTTTGCAATAAAATCTTCATATTTTGGTTTACAGTAACCCAGACTACAGGTTTTGGATAGAACAGCTTTTCAAAGTTTGTCTTTAGAGTGTTTACAAAGAAATATTAATGTTGCTAATGTCACATAAGTTTGACGGAATGTAGCTAATGTCATCTTTGCCAGAAATTTGACGGAATCTGGTGACATTAGCAACACAAGTTCTATAAATAAATGATACCATTGTAATACTTGTAATGAACTGTTCCTATTTTCATTTACAGAAACATAGACTGAATAAGTTTTGGATGGAAAGGATTTTCAAGTCCATTTTTAGAGTGTTTACAAAGAAATATTAATGTTGCTAATGTCACATAAGTTTGACGGAATGCAGCTAATGTCATCTTTGACAGAAAGTTGACGGAATCTGGTGACATTAGCAACACAAGTTCTGTAAATAACTGATACCCTTGTAATACTTGTAATGAACTGTTCCTATTTCCATTAACAGAAACAGACTGAATAAGTTTTGGATGGAAAAGATTTTCAAAAGTCCATTTTTAGAGTGTTTACAAAGAAATATTAATGTTGCGAATGTCACATTAAGTTTGACAGAATGTAGCTAATGTCACATATGTTGCTAATGTCATCTTATTTGACAGAACATGTTCAATGTTTATTTTGGTGAAAGATTGTTGAATATTCACTCACACTGTATAACTAAAACAGTGAATCAGGTTCAAACAAAATCCCTGTAAATTGGAAATGCATGTTTTAATCAAGGAAGGTTATTTGTTTAGTAGCAGGTTGTTGCTAATGTCATCTTGTGAATTTGACAGACATGACCTTAGCAACATTGTTTTTTGTAAAATAATATGTGTTGGACTATATAATATAAAATTATCTGTCTATAGTTCCCATTATTGATAAATTAGATGATTTGCTGTCATTTTAAGGTCATAAGGGCCAATCAGAAATTATTTACATAAATGTTTGCCAATGTCAGTAAGTTTGACAGAAAACTTTCAAAATAAAAATAAAAATAAAAAAACATTTCTTATGCAGAAGAATCCACAGAATCTGCTTAACTGTTGTAAAATAATTTAGTATTATTTATGTTCTAATCAGATCTAATGACATTTGCAATAAAAACATCTCGGACTTCAATTTATCTGCCTTATAAGAGTCATGTCACTTTATCGGGAGTTCATTCCGTCAAATTTCTAAAAATTAGCTAACTTTTTTTCCTTTTATTCTTTAAACTTTTGTAGATTTCTCTTTTTCACCGATTTTGCTGATACTTGATAGAGTAAACAATAAAAGGGGAACATACATGATAGACAAATATATACATTCAATGAGAAATACTGATAAAAGAAAAATTGACAGAATGGTGCACTCTTATATGGAATATGTCCTAACACAATATTTCATTCTTCAAATACTTCATCACTCTCTTACGAACTATTTAATATAAAAGAGCTAGTCTGGATCTGAACGCCATTCCATTTTGTCCTACGTGGCATTTACACTTGCCTATGTATAGTAGTTGTGTATGGTCTATTTCTGTATGATTGTATCAATTTGTGTTAGGGAGTCCACAAATGTGGACGCATACATGAGCCGAGGTCAAACAGTGTCTTGTTTGCTGCCTCACGAATGCCTTCAAAGAAAAGGCTATAAGTCCAACAGGAAGAGTAGCATTCACAGAATACAGTCACTCCAACAAGTATTGCAACGCAGAGGTGATTCAAACAGTACATAACAAACACACTCTGTAAAAAAGCACATCACAAACATATAAGGGTTGACAACAGGGTTACCGCCTTGGAACGGTCAGTGGCAAATGGGACCACTGGGGAGTTTAAACCGGTTCAAGGGTGCAACAAACCTCGCGCTTACCCTGTCATCATCCCTAAACAACAGAACAGTGTAAATACAAATTATCCCCACCGAGTTAACCCCTTACATTTTAGAAAGCGTAGAAAGGTGTTATAAGAAAAACACCCAGACATGTTCATGAATATAATATACCAATAAGAAGCTAATTTGATGTTTTATTAACGGTGATATTTCTTTTAATGAAATCGAGGATTTTATTTGCGTTGGATGTCACTCGTTGTATATAGTGGTTAAAGCTTAGGTTTGACGAAATGTCAGTGATTTTAAAAGTATTTGACTCGAAGGTTTGACCATGGAGGGTGTATCTACTGTTTTATGTTTCTTTGACCTGGTATAACCTGACATTTACTGGGATTAAATTCCATATCATGGTGTAGTTTCCAATTATGTAGGCTCGTCTTGATGTCTCGTGCTGTGTGTTGGATTGTATATACTCATTCCTACTGTTGTGTCGTCAGCAAAAGGTCAAACTTGTGAATAAGGAAACGCTGGTGGTCATGGAAATAATGGATCCAAGTACTTAACAATGTGGAACACCGAAAGTTGTATGGACTTTTGACAAGGTTTCCCCTTACATTAGGAATGCCTTGAGCCACCGGCGAGTTGGACCCTTAGCTGCATATAGCTGAAATTTGAATATATGATTAAGACGTACCAAGTCGATTGTTTAATTGATGCTAAGCTCCAACATAGGTATTTTTCTTGTTCGACTTTTTTTACTTATTTTTATAATAACTTGGTTTAGCAAGAACACCTTTCAAGGAAAACATGCTATAGGGCGTAGAGTATATACTGTTTGTTGAAGCGATTTGTCGTGTTAAAAGCGATAATGTTCTCATAACCCTGCACAATATGCATGTCAGGAAGATCGGATGATACTTTGCTGCTGTGCTTTTAGCACCTTTTTTTTTAAAGCAGGGTAAATATCGCTTCATGCTTCCCAAGGGACGTTACATCTAGTAGGTCCTGGAAGTAGTTTATATGGACTGCGTTGATTTTATGTTTGATAATGTGGCTCTATTTGAGAAAATATATTCGGTCAATTGTTTGTTTAGATTCTTTTCATTTCTGGTACAGTATGCCTCTCTTCCTTTTGTGTATTTAAATGTCTTTAAGGTGATCAAGTGTGTGCTAAATGTTGTGCCTAAAGTTTTGCAGGGGATACATTTGGATGCATCCTTGCCTATCTCTGATTTAAATTCGGTTCGTATGTCTTCAACTGACTTCTGGTGAATATTTACTAAGAGCTTACCTGGTATAATCTGTAGCCATCGCAGTTATCTTTCTTGAAAAGTTGTATTTGTCTTGTGGCTTGCTAACCTCTGTTGGTTTAGCATCATTTAAGCAGGGGACAATGTAACAGTCCGATATACCAGGTATGTCTTTTACTTTGTCATAAGAATGTTGTCATGAGATAGATAACTTTATTCATCCAAAAGACAAAACATGTCTATGAGTTACAAAACAATTTAAATATGGCAAGCAAGCGATTGTATAAACATAATTTAAATATTTTCACAAACCAGTATAATTTGTATTATCAATTGATAAATAATACACTACTTTTACATATCATACACGCGAGTATATAGACACTGTGTTCCCTTTCCAAATACTGATGCATTCAAGCGATCAGTAAACAGCTTGTCCCTCACTCCATCACTCCCTACCACCCTTACTCACTTACCCACTCACTCACTCACTCACGATTTTTGAAAAAAAATAAAATAATTCGGTGTGATTCTTAACTATTAGTTGCATAGATCTCATTTCTTAATCTGAACGACTTATAAATATATTGTCCTAAACATCGATGTACCTTCGTACTGTTTGACGTCATGAGATCTATTAACTTCAACATGTTTGGGTGTTTCCAAAAATATTTCTTTAAATATTGTTTTCTAAGGCTATAGTAAAGAGGGCATTCAAACAAAAAATGGAATTCATCTTCAAGAATATTGCAATGTTGGCACTTTCTTTCTTGCAAAGGCGTTTTTCTCGGTTTTTTAAACCTCCCTGCTTCTATCTCTAGCCTATGGGAAGAGAGTCTTAATTTCGACAGTGCAACTCTAAACTTTTTTATTGTAATTGTACTTAAGTAGGACTGAAAACCAAACTTTGCAAATAAAATATAAAATCTTGCTTTAGGAGACTCTGATAATCTTGAATTCCAGTTTTGAATAAAATAATCGTGCAGTCTTTGTTTAAAAAGTGATAAAAAAGCATTTACAATTCCAACACCTTGATTTACCCAGACTTCAAAGAATCCTAAGTTTGATAATAACGTTCGAACAAGAGATGCCCAGTTTTTTGCATTAGGGTGTGTCTCGATGTCTCTTAATAACTGGTTATACGCACATTTAATATACTTTGTATTTTGGCTATATATTATTTTAAACCAACATTTCATAACACGAAGCAATCTATTGTTTTGAAAAGGAAGACGCCCCAATTCACCATAGATTAAATCTGTCTGAGTAACATTAAGTAATCTCTTGCAAAACTGTATATGAACTTTCTCTATATTGTCTGCTTTACAAAATCCCCATACTTCACAGCCATAATTCAGAATAGGGGAGATCAACTTATCAAACAAATCCAAATAATGTTTTACTGATATATTTCTTTAAACTTATAAAGATATTTATTTAGTTTGAAAATAGCTTTCTGTGCTTGACCGGACAATGTTTGCTGTGCATCTGCAAATGAACCTCCAGTAGTAAAAGATATTCCTAAATAGACAAAACGACTAACAATCTCAAGCACCTCGTCATTATAGTAAAAAATCAAATTTCGGGGGAAAATAACACCTTTTCGAAATACCAGTACTTTTGTTTTCGCTACATTTACCTTTAGTTTCCATCTGATACAATAATCATGAAGAATATTTAAACCGCTTTGCAAGCCCTCTGCAGATTTAGCGAAAATAATTAGATCGTCAGCTTACATTAACAAGCATATTTTGATCATTTCTAAATTCAACCCTTCTATGCCTTTTGAAACTAATTCTTCCTCTAGATCATTTATATATATACACAAAACAAAACAGGAGATAGACATTCGCCTTGTCGCACTCCCATATGACAGGTAAATTCATCACTCAAACAATTATCATGTTTAACTTTTGACTTAACATTTGCATACATTGATTTGATAATGTCCATAATCTTTCCTCTAACACTAATTTTGATGAGTTTATACCATATATTTTCTCTAACAACGTAGTCAAATGCGTTAGTAAAATCTATAAAAGAACAATACAATTTTTTCCCTTCAAATATAAAGTGATTGATGAGACTATGCAAAACAAAACAATTGTCAACAGTACCCATTTTACTGTGGAAACCTGCTTGAGCCTCAACATAAACATGATATGTTTCGGCCCACGTGGACAATCTATTGTTTAAAATTCGTGTAAATAATTTACCCAGTGGACTGAGTAAAGTAATTCCTCGATAGTTTTCAACGTTATCGAGGCTACCTGTTTTATGTAAAGGTATAATATGTCCTTCGGACCAACACTCTGGAAAATAACCAACATCCAAAATTACATTAAACAGCTTGTGTAAATACGTACTTAAGTTATCATTACCATATTTGAACAGTTCATTTATATACAAATCTGTTCCTCCGCTTTTTCCGTTTTAAAGTTGTTTTATAGCTGTATTTACCTGATCACGTGTTATTTCAACATTCAATTCGTCGAACATAATTTGCAATTCCCCATTTAGGTATCTATCGTTAAATTCTAAAATGTCCTCGTCAGGTTGATAAAAATTACTATCTGGATTATTTATTGCCTTAAAATAGATTGAAAAATCTGTTGACGATAATGATTTAGACTTCAAATTAGAACACGTTTCTTTAAGCATGCGCCAGTATAGTTTAGCATTTTTAAATCGGGAGCTTTGGAGTTTTTGCGTTTGCGCATGCGCGTACTCATTTCGAGCTCGACGTAGCGTAGTTTTATATTCCGAACGCGCTGTGACCATATTGACTCTATTAATATCCGTTTTACATATTCTATATTTGTTAAGACAAAAGTAAAAATATTTTCGCTTCTCTTCGCATTAGTCTGAATACCATGGCGTATTAAAACTATCGCTATAGGTTCCCTCAACATTGTCGTCATTATGTTTAATATTTTTCTTGAACAGTGGTAAACACTCATTTTCCATAAGGTTTTGAAAATATTGCAAGTTTTGACTTATGCCATCTCTGGTCTTATTATTAACAATATCGCCTGAAAGTGTGTATATATTTTCGGCGAAATTATCCGATTCGAGAATACTCTGATACTGATTTGAATATTCTTGATTCCACTTATATGTATAATTAATTCTCGTATACACTTCATCCTTGTTTACACCATCATTTCTGTTTGACCCTGTATTAATTGCAAAGCTTATCAAGCAATGATCAGTTAATCAGTCATGTCGTGTGGGTTCTTTGACCATTTAGAAGTCGTTTAGCAACTCCATAAAATATTCATACCAATAAAATTCCGTGGTATAGTGGTAAACACGTCATGTTACAACAATAAAACTGCATGTTCCCTGGTTCCAATCCCGTTCCTGGCAACTCTGTTTTATGCACTATACTCGGAAGCCCTATATTATAGATGTTACCTGTACGAAGGCTAGATAAAATGTGATATTTTACGTATCGATTACTCGCTTATTTGGCCTTTCGTCGATTTGAAACTACTTCACCCGTGACTTATTTATATTTATGAGTTCGTATCAGTTTAAGTATAGCGTCTGTAACTTTAAGGACATGCAGGTCATTTTTAAAGAACTTCAACTCTGATACTGTAAATTCTTTTTCTCAATTAACGTCTCTATTGAAACTGGAGAAATCATTAGCAAAATTATCTCTTGTTTGTGTTTGTTGTTTCCAAGGGATCCCCTTTTCAGTATTTATTGACATTCAAACTAGCTTTCGTTTAGTGCTGTGTGGCGTCTTGACTACAAATCTGTAGTCTTACTGGTCCTTTGGAATCATCAAGCCCAATCGTTGTGGGTTTAAAGTAGAATACCGCTTAAGTCGTTGCTAGGGGGCGTGAGAGATGTTGCAAATTATATTACCTCTTATGAACAAACTCAATAAAAACAAGTCTTCTACTTTTCTCTCTTGTTTGTGTTTGTTGTTTCCAATGGATACCTTTTTCATTATGTATTGACATTCACACTAGCGTTTGTTTAGTGCTGTCACAGGATGACCTTAGTGGTTGGGCTAACTCAGGAAAGAATCAATGACGGTGAATGCATTTACATAAATTTAATGCAACTTTTAAAATATGTTTAATATATATACAATTATCTAAAAAAAACAAGCGAATACACAAATGAACTATGAAAAGAATGTTCTCCTGAACGTTTAAGACGTTCTTAGTATTGTTATAAATACTGAATGGCTAAGACACTAAAGTGTTGTTAAAGCTATAACAATGTTGATCTAGCGCGATAACTGTGATGCGCGAGAGCTCATGAAGATGATGATGCGCGAATTCAATGGATGATTGTCATCAAATGCCTTCTGTAAGGGTTGATGACGCGATGCAATGATAGTTAATCTCCACTGAGATTGTGAATGATATTCCTCCAGTGAGGACTGGTAACGGGCCCACCTTGTGTCCCGGGGGTTGTCGTTAGTAAAACCTGGCTGCGCAGGTACGGGGACCGTCTCCACCGCTTGTAACGTTAGTCGTGGAAGCTTAGCTCCACTCCTGGATATCCAAACCTAGATGGCTTACTCCAACCCTGGATGGCTTATATCCTGGATGGCTTAGGCTGTAATTATACATACGTTTTAGATGTCGGTTGACAAACATAACAATCTTGTATAATTATCATTACCCAAACAAATCATTATTCAATCAATATATGCAAGCTGTACTAATGAGGAGTAGCAATGTATACATATTCTACAACGCCATATGTACGCTATGTACGTCGCTGTTAATCAATGCCCCTAATACATGTAATATAAACATGATCAAATTACTCATATATTACACTCACTGAGTTATGCATGCACGCATTTATTCTTGTCACTCATCTCATTGTTAACTAATGTTGACAATCGTGTATTACAATCACCGAGTTATACGCCAACGTTAACTAATGCACCTAATATCCACTGTTATCAAATTAATATTGTTTTACAATTAATGATCAATTACAATAATTACATCTAATAAAGTAACTTCAAAATCATATGCTAGTCTAAAGTTATGTTTGAGAAACATCAATGCTAACCGGATGTCGTAACCGCCAAACAAGATGGCGCCGCCCACTGAATACAAATATACGATAAAAGTTTAATAAAATTACTAACCACATGTTGCCTGTGAAATTTGCCGTCCAATCTCTGTTCCAACAAAGTACTATCGATGATCCCGGCGACAGCTAGAAGACAATGGGTTTTATAGCAAACATTACGCCCAAATCATTATTTGCCCCGTTCAGTCCGTGACAAACATGGCTAAATCTACAGTATTGAATCTACACGCGAGGCCCTTATACAATTTTGCCGTTTAAGGAAAATATACCTATACGTTTACATGCATTAGCACAAAACTAAACTTATGACACGGCCTCTCTGGCGGCCACTTAAAATGTGCACGCTTTTACGTGTTACATGAATAGATCATGAATATTGTGAAATTGTTTCAACTCGAACAATAGATTTTGGGTGTAACCGATACAAGAGCTATATGCGACCAGTACGCTCTACCCGTGACATTTTGTGACAAGTGCTGAGTGGCGGCTGTAAACTGTCTACTACACATCTGTAGAGTTATTACTTACTGGTCCTTTGGGATCACCAAGCACACTCGTTGTGGTTTTAAAGTAGAATACCGCTTACGCCGGTGCTAGCGGGAGTGGGAGGGGTTGTAAATGATATTACCTCTCATGAACAGACTTATTAAAACCGAGTCTGTTACTTTTGTCTCTCTTGTTTGTGTTTGTTGTTTCAAAGGAATGCCCTTCTCAGTATTTATTAACATTCACACTAGCGTTTGTTTAGTGCTGTATGGTGGGTGTAAAAAGTCACCCGACTACAAATCAGTAGTGTTACTACTTACTGGTCCTTTAGCATCCTCAAGCCCAATATGTGTGGCTATAAAATAGAATACCGCTTAAGCCGACGCTAGGGGCGTGAGAGGTGTTGCAAATTATATTACCTCTCATGAATAGGCTCAATAAAGCCGAGTCTTCTATTTTTCTCTCGTGTTTGTGTTTGTTGTTTCCAATGGATCCCTTATTTAGTATGTATTGGCATGTTTAATTATCCCCACTTATAATAAACGGGGATGTTTCCAGAGCAACTCTTACGAGGTTTATAATGTGATTTACAAACTTCATTAGATCCTTGGTCATAATCACTTTCATACAATCGTTATTAAACTTGTTAAAACGTTTATCAAAAGAGGTTATGACCCTATCATTTTGAAACGTACTGCATGTTTAGTGGTTGACCCATTTACAGTTCGCCACTATGCCTTCCTCCTTGAGTGTGCGATGACCGAAAAGATTGTGGACATTATGATGACGTCTACCTAAATCCTTATAGGACGGTAGCGTTTGATGTTTGTCTTTAATCCTGTCTTGTCGTACCCTTAGCGATTTGTTCTCTTGTTGCTCTGACTTCTGCTAAGTCATTGATTACTTACTTTGTCGCTTTCTATGCTTTTGTATTTTTTATATTATATATGTATATACATGATCATTTATGTGTTTGACTTATATTGCCTATTAACGCTGCCTTGTTTGTTAGCGATTATAACCTGTCGGGGATATCTTTATTTACAATGTCCCGTTTATTGGGATGACAATAGGGTAAGAGTGAAGTTTGGTGCAAGAACCTGCTTTTTTGCCACTCCAAGGCGGTAGCCCTATTGTCTACCCTTGTGTGTTTGTAATGTCTTATCTTGCATTTTATTCATCTTTATATATAGTTGTCCTATGTTTCTTTGCGTTTTTGTGGTTGACTGTCGTCCTTGAATGCTACATTTCCTGTTCGATTTTTATATCTACTTTTATGTTTCTCAACCTCTTCGTTTTTCTAGAGCTTATAGACGAGTTGAGGACTTTTGTGTAAAACTTAGAACCTACTCATCAATACTACCGTAACCATAACATTCGAAAAACCTTTGCAAAATGTTAGTATCATAACCCTAGTCTACTTTTAAACTAAATAAGTAATTTAATAACTATTTTGCGACAATGACTATCGAGATCAATCTGACTTCTATGGTCACGTCATTTACATACTTTGGAAGATCCTTGGCCATGGTTACTTTTTTACAATCTTTAATAAACGTGTAACCCTATCAGTTTGCAACGCACTGCATGTTTAATGGTCGACCATTTACAGTTGGTCACTATGTTTTCCTTTTTGATTGTGCGATGACCGGACATATTGCGGACCCTGTGATGACTCTTCCTAAATCCTGAAGGAACGGTTACGTTTGATACTTTCTCGATAGTCTTTTCGTGCCCTTAATGAATTAATATCGTTTTGTTCTGGTTTTCACCAAGTCAGTGAGTACTTGGTTTGTGGCTTCTAGGTATACTTTCCTGACCAGCGGCATTTTAACCACTGAGCGTTCCAATGCAGTACCCATATTGTCAAACCGTTTATGTTTGTAGTGTCGCATACTGTCGCAAGATGACCCTAGTGGTTGGGACTAACTCAGGAAAGAATCAATGTCAGTGACTGCATTTACATCAGTTTAATGCAACGTTTAAAATATGTTAAATATATATACAATTATTAAGAAAAACAAGCGAATACACAGACGAAATATGAAAAAGACTGTTCTCGTGAACGTATAAGACGTTCGAGGTATTATCACGAATATTGAATATGTCGACTGTCTATATATGACAGGAAATTGTTGTTGAAGTAACAACAATGTTGATGATCAGTAGCGTTACAAAGAATGATAATCTATCGCGATGTATTTGATGCGCGTGAAGTTATGAACATGATGCGCGATTCCAGTAATAGTTGATTGGCGCCAAAAGCCTTCTATAAGGGTTGATGACGCGATGAATAACGTCCACCGAGGTTGTGTGCTGAAGTTCCTCCACTGACGTCTGATGACGGGCCCACCACGTGTCCCGGGTGTTGTTGCTTCTATGAGAACCTGACCATATTGTCCAGGTACGGGGACCGTCTCCACCCGCTCATTACGTCATGCGTTGAATCAGCTAGAGGGCCTACACACCCAACAGGCTTAGCTCCACTCCGGGAGGCTTAGGCTGTAATGATACATACTTTTAGACGTCGGTTCATTAACACAACAATCTTATACAATCATCGTTACACAAGCAAATCATTATCTAGTAAATATATGTGAGCCACTCTCTAATTACGACGTGTAGCAATGTATACGTATTCTACAGCGCCATTTATACGCATCGGCATATGCATAGGTATATCATCTCAACGTTAACCACCGTTAACCAATGCATCTAAAATACAGCGTTATCAATTTAATATTGTATTACAATTAATGAGTTATACGCATCGGCATATATACATGTATATCCTCTCACCGTTGATCAATGCATCTTAGTCCTAATATACAACGTTATCAATTTAATCGTGTATTACAATTAATGATCGATTACAATAATTATATCTAATAAAGTTAACTTCATATGCTAGTTGTATCAAATTAATGTTTGAGAAGAATATACAAGTTGACTGGATGTAACAATATCACGAAACAAAATGGCGACGCCCATTGAATACAAGTGTAAAATAAAACTTTATAAAATAGATCCTGACCAAATAATCCTGTGAATTTCACCATTTCCAAACGACTGCTCCAATCAAAGCAACTTTCAACATTCCTGGCCGCATCATTTTTCACGTACACTCCGTGACACACGTGGCAACAGACGCACTTTTCATATCTACACGAAAGGACCCTTACACAATTTTTCCCTTTAGAGAGATAGATTGTAAAATACCTATAATTTTACATGCATTAAAGCACATGTAAACTTATTGAACGGCCCTGCCTAACTCCGACTAATAACGCTATAAAAATGCTCGCTTTCCCGTGAATATATCATGTAAATGGTGAATATGCTTCAACTGAACAATGGATTAGCATGTGACTGACAGATGTCGTCAAGTGCTTACAAGAGCTATGTACGACCAATACGCTCTACTCAAGATCATTTTGTGACACATACATTGCGTCTATTATATGCGTGTTTTTGACTGACTGTGTTCTGCTACATTTTCCTGTTCGGCTTTATACATACTTCAATATACGACACCAGATAATAAAGATACAAGACGGCTACGGGGGCTCTTCAGACTAATATTTCATTTACATTTACAGATGACGTGATTGATCTGTCAAACCTGTTGACACGCATGGAAATACTACCAGAAAGGAAGCGTAAAAACAACAAGCGCGTGAGATTCACAATTCCAGTTAATACCGATTCTAGTATGTGCCTTCACCCGGTGCTGATAAAACGTCGTAAATCAGCCAGACTTGCCGAAAAGAAAAGGCGGTTGTTTTATTCTAAGATGTGTATTGCAAAGAATGCAGATTCTTGTGAGGGTGACACTAATGACGATGATAAGGCTGGTCCTAGTACGGAGATTGGTGAAATATTGACAGATGACGATATGTGTTTATCAGGAGGTGATGAATCCACCATTAATTCACTAAAGCGAATAAAAGTGGATGATGACATTCAACTTCCATTACATAAGGACAAAAATGAAAACTGTTCGACAAGTGCAAAGGGGCGAATAAATAAAAGGGCTCAAGGTGCATTTTGTATTGTCAGCAAGAGAAATATGAAGTCCAAGAAATCATGTTTTAGCAGTGTTTCTAAAAAGAAAGAAAGCGAAACAACAAATAGGACGCAAAGGACATCTATCAAGGACACCAGGAAAGGAATATCAAAGGCGAACAACCTAAAGTACAAGATGTTTAGAAAGTCATCGGAACAAGTTACGAAAAGAAGAAGCACCAGGAGGCAACCTTTGAAAAACGTTAAAACAGGAAAGGAGATAGCATTAAAATTTAAAAAGTTAAATCTTAAGATGAAAAGGGCGGCAGACACGCTGCGGAAGACAAAGCAAATGAACCAGAGGGCTTTAAAGAAAACGCTCAAAAAGAAACTGGAGATATCTTCCAAAAAGAAGCAAGCTTTGCGACAGAAACTGATAGCTAACAAAAAGAGATCAAAGATGTCTAGGAATAAAAGTCAATCAAAATCTAGCAGAAAGTCGAATTCGAGAAAAATATGCAACGACAAAAAGCGGATTAAGTTGGCTGCTCTTAAAGGCAAGAACATCCAAATGAGAACAAAACAGAAGTGTAAGCGATATAATAGAATGAAATCAAGATTACAGAAAGAAGCAGATAAGGTGCGCAAGGAAAAGCAAAAGCGGTTACAAAGGAGGCTCAGCATGATGCGCAATAAAGCTTCCAAAAAGAAGAAAGCTTTACAAATGAAATTGACAGAGAATCGCAAAGCCAAGAAAAAGATTTCGAAGCAATGGAACAAAAGTAAGCCAAGAAAGATCAGAATAGCACCTCGTGTATGCAGGGAGGATTACGAATTGGAAGAGCCGATGCGAATCAACCTGCTTCGCTATCTCACGTTTAAAAAAGCATGCGATGACCATTACACATGTTGCAGGGATGTATGCTGGGATGATTGGGACGAGTGGGATTGCGATGATATTAGCGAATATTATGATTGAGTATACTTTATAGATTAAGAATGAATAAAATAATATTTCAACGTAATCTGTTCAGTCGTATTTGTTCAGCATAAAAAAACGGTCCTATAGAAAGTCCTATAGAAAGCTAAGCACCCAAACGCAATGGCACCGTAGGTCCGCTCTAAAGCAATGGCACCGTAGGTCCGCACTAAAGCAATGGCACCGTAGGTCCGCTCTAAAGCAATGGCACCGTAGGTCCGCACTAAAGCAATGGCACCGTAGGTCCGCCCTAAAGCAATGGCACCGTAGGTCCGCACTAAAGCAATGGCACCGTAGGTCCGCTCTAAAGCAATGGCACCGTAGGTCCGCACTAAAGCAATGGGGGGCACTCCTCAGTTTCGCATGAATGTCCATGGTGTAAATCAGAAAGAAATCAACTAAGCATCTTTTAGGTCCATTGATGGTCTTTATAATAATTATGAAGCACATGTTTGATGTTTTTTTCAGTTTTGATTACTTCTAACTTTATTTTGGTGTATTGGAATATGCATTCTTTGGGTTTTTTGGAGGCTATAAATAGAAAAATGTGAACCAATCAAAAACTTCCTAAAAGTAGTTAAAATGGCTGATTTTCACTGACGAGGAGATCAGCGTGGAATAACTTTTTAAAATGCCGGACTAGGTATGTAAAATTTAGCATTTCCTGATATGCAAGAGCATTATCGCACTAAAGCAATGGCACCGTAGGTCCGCACTAAAGCAATGGCACCGTAGGTCCGCACTAAAGCAATGGCACCGTAGGTCCGCACTAAAGCAATGGCACCGTAGGTCCGCACTAAAGGTCCGCACTAAAGCAATGGCACCGTAGGTCCGCACTAAAGCAATGGCACCGTAGGTCCGCACTAAAGCACTGCATACACAGCATCCGACTTAGGACGTCTCGATACAAGCAATAACCATGACAAATAAACATGTTTGGGATATTGTGTTTGATGTAAAAATATGCGTACTGTATCAATAACCATGACAACTAAACATGTTTGAGATATTGTGATTGCTGTACAAATATGCGTACTGCATCAATAACCATGCCAACTAAACATGTTTGAGATATTGTGTTTGATGTACAAATATGCGTACTGTATCAATAACCATGACAACTAAACATGTTTGGGATATTGTGTTTGATGTAAAAATATGCGTACTGTATCAATAACCATGACAACTAAACATGTTTGAGATATTGTGATTGCTGTACAAATATGCGTACTGCATCAATAACCATGCAAACTAAACATGTTTGAGATATTGTGTTTGATGTACAAATATGCGTACTGTATCAATAACCATGACAACTAAACATGTTTGAGATATTGTGATTGCTGTACAAATATGCGTACTGTATCAATAACCATGACAACTAAACATGTTTGAGATATTGTGTTTGATGTACAAATATGCGTACTGCATCAATAACCATGACAACTAAACATGTTTGAGATATTGTGTTTGATGTACAAATATGCGTACTGCATCAATAACCATGACAACTAAACATGTTTGAGATATTGTGTTTGATGTACAAATATGCGTACTGCATAAAGCGAAAGATGAAGGTTTTGGCGGAATGTAAATATTAAATTAAGAATACCTGTCCTTAAGTTCGTTATAAACGGCCAAATTGGTGATCCATTGGAACAGTATATTATTTATTGTAATTGTAGAAGGTATACATTTTAAACTTCCATTATCAGAAAGAATACGTCATTTGTGTAAACTTGATATTGAAGACGAATTATATGTTGTACATAAATGCAAGGAGATCCAAAATGGTAAGCTCTATAGTAGTATAGAAAGTTGGGGTACCAGCATTATTTCCCCTCGCAGGACCCCAAAACCAAAGCATTAAAAATGTGTCAACCACGACTCTTAAAGGGAATGTAACGACACAGCCAAACGAGCTTTGTTATTGAGAGTTCCGGAAAACTTGACAAAAGATGAAAGAATTATCCAAATCGGATGGTAAACAAAAAATATATGACCATTTGAAGATTGTTCTAAAACGGGTAAGGAAGCCACCATTTTTAGAACTATGACGTCATAGTTCCAAATTACCATATATGGAATATTGCTAAATATCATTTAAAGCAAAGAAAATCACTTCAAATGAATGCAAAATCTTTTACTGATCATATAAAGCTTTATTGTCATTAAAATACACATTTTTTATACAGTTTTTTTTTATAAATAGTCCATATACGGACATTTAGAAATGCCGGCTTCCATATCCGTTTCAATAGAAGCTTCAACTGATCATATCTTCTGTCTTCATCATCCGATTTTGATAATTCTTTCACCCTTATTCAAGTTTTTCAAACTCTCAATATTAAATAGGGTTTGTCTATGTCGCTACATACCCTTTAACTCAAGCACACTATCGTTAACAAAAACTAGCAAAACACGATGATATGCTTGCTCTTAAAGCCGTTATATTATTATCTCGCACTATGTTAAATTATGTCATACTAAAAGTAATATCCGTACTGCACTTTTTCCATATGATATCATTGCAACGCTGTTATTTTAATATAATCATGTTTAAAATTATTATTTATAAAAATATAGATTTAAACATTTTTAATACGTTTCATTTCGTACATGATAGCATGTGGCCGTTAATGTAAAATAATTTATATTAAAACAAATTACCATAAACAACGGATTATTACTTGTAATAATACAGTAAAGCATATTCATTTTAAAAAAGAAACTACAATATAAAATATAATGAAAGCGAAACTATAATATAAAATATAATAAAAACGAAACTACACACAATTTGTCTTAAAGCCCAAAAGGACGGTGACGTTTAATGTTTGTCTGTTGTCTTGTCTTGTCGTGCCCTCAGTGGTTTATTCTCTTGTTGCTCTGGCTTCTGACAAGTCATTGAGTACATTCTTTGTGGCTTTCTAGGCTGTTTTTTTTTGTATTTATATATACACGAGCCTATTTGTGTTTTACTTATATTGCCTATTGATGCTGCCTTGTTGGTTAGAGATTAGATCATGGCGGGGATGTCTTTATTTACACTGTCCCGTTTTATTGAGTTGACGGTAGGATAAGTGTGAGATTTGGTGCACCGTAGAACCTGGTTTAAACCCGAAGCGGCCTTTTTTGCCACTGACCGTTCCATGTCGGTAGCCCTATTGTCAACTCTTTGTATTTGTAATGTCTTATTTGGCCTTTTATTTATCTTTAAATTTGTTCTTTGTTTCTGTGTGTGTTTATGGTTGACTGTCGTCCTTGAATGCTGGGTTTCCTGTTCGATTTTTATATCTTTATTTATTGCGAAGATGAAACTTTAAAAATTAAATTTATTATAATATACGAATTATTTACCGTCAGTTGTTAAAATAACAATTTCTTGCATACCGGATAAGGCTATCCACGTTTTACATGGGGGATGGAAAGTCTTTTCTTGCATAACGGACAAGGATATCCGTCATTTTACCGGGGCTAGATATTTCCATCTCACCCTAATTCACGCGCGCCAACATCCGGTATGCAGGAAAACATGCAACACGTTAGTAGCTGGCGGCGTCAACGCACATGTCTCTGATATGCAAGAAAAAGAATCTATCATGGGTATTCGGTTCAGATAGGGAATTCCAACCCGAGGTATAAGTGTTCTAATCGGAACCTCGGCACAGCCTCGGTTCCGATAAAAACACTTATACCTCGGGTTGGAATTCCCTATCTTCACCGGATACCCATGAAAGATTCTTATAATATTTATGGGTAAAGACAAAAGTCACGCGCGCACCAACATCCGGTATGCAGGAAAGTATGCAAAAACGCTAGTAGCTGGCGGCGTCAACGCACAGAATGTCTCTGATATGCAAGAAAAGGATTCTATCTTGGGTATTCGGTTAAGATAGAGTATTCTTGCATACCGGACAAGGATATCCGTCATTTTACCGGGGCTAGATATTTCCATCTCACCCCTGGGTCGAGATAAAATTCACGCGCGCCAGCATCCGGTATGCAGGAAAACATGCAAAACGTCAATAGCTGGCGGCGTCAACGCACAACATGTCTCTGATATGCAAGAAAAAGAATCTATCATGGGTATTCGGTTCAGATAGGGAATTCCAACCCTCGGTATAAGTGTTTTTATCGGAACCTCGGCAGAGCCTCGGTTCCGATAAAAACATGTATACCTCGGGTTGGAATTCCCTATCTTCACCGGATACCCATGAAAGATTATTATATTCTAACCCTCGGTATAAGTTTTTTAAGCCTCGGATCCGATAAAAACACTTATACCGAAGGTTGGAATTCCCTATATGAACCGGATACCCATGAAATATTCTTATATTCTTTCCTGGAAGACGATAGTTATAGAACAAGGTTTATTAAAATGTCCTCGTGTTTGTAACACAACAAAAGGTCAAACCACAGACATATTGATAAACAGATAGGAAACTTCCTATCTTAACCAACGAAGTAACCAAAATATCACGTGGCACCTTAACGTTTCCTTCTATCTCCTCTCTCAGTTATTCACTGATTTTGATGAGAATACATTCAAAAGATTCATAGTGAATAGCAAAATGGGATTATAATAACTTATGATTATTTTCAAAAAAGGAAATTGTATAAAACGATGTTTAAAGTTAAAAATGTCAAACATTTTCGTTTTTCTCTTAAAAATCAAGATTTTGACATAGTCAAAGTTTCCGTCAAACTCCTTCTCTGCTCTAAATGTAGGAGTAAGAAAAATACTATCGTTGGAAAGAAATTAAATTTGTGATTGGATTTGGAATGAATGAAACTTGTATCTATAAAACTATTCATGATATGTGTGTTTAAAGTTGGGAAATATTTTGTGAACTTTTCGCACTGTGCCACTTGAAATTTAGATAATGTTTGTAGTATCCAATCTATTTGTTATTAGGTCTGTGGTCAAACCTTATAGGTGTAGCACACCCATTGCAACACAGGAAGTGTCGGCCTGGGGTATCGCATAATGGCGTCAATAAATAATACTCATTTCGTTTTGTAAAAAAAGGCATTTTCACTAATTTAAAGTGCTAGTTTTGGTTTATATCACATTGTTGATCTATTTGTTACATTTTTCAAGCATTGCCATGTTAAAATTGTGAGTTTTTAATTTATTTTGCTTATATGGAAATGAGTGTATGAATACAATATTATGGCATCTCAGTGTTTATGTTTTTAAAGGGACCATTCATTCATGAGACAAGTTCTTTCTTAGAAGATACATGACCCCCATTTTTCTGTGGATTTTTTGGCAGCATATTTGTCATTTGTGATGAGAATGTAAGTTATTCATTTTTAATTTGGGCCTAGATATGAATGACAACATGGCATTTAAATTTTAATTCACACACAACTCAATTCAACAATCAATGGGTGTGTTACACCTTATACATGTCACTAGCTTCCTCTTAAATCAAAACACTATCTCCTTTTAAAGAGCTTAACTAGCCAAAAGGCGTAAATCGAGCACAACTGTATTATGTTTTAACATACAGTAGTATAACAATAAATGATTCCAGAGCATATATTATATTATCTGTACGCTAAAGTATTTTGGCCATTACCTAGAACGTACATTTTGTCGTCATAAGCAGGCATACATTTCTTGTTTATTATATAGCTGCTTCGTTCATGTTTGTTCATATTTTTTTGATCTAATAACGTTCATTTCATGGTAACTTTCTGTTGCTGTAAATATTTTTTTTTTATAGTTATCATCCGTATTAATACCATTGCATTTCTTTGTACCAGTCTCATTATCTAACATGTATGAATATAGTTTACTTCGAAGCCCAAATAATTCAACAATAGGTATTCCACAAGTTTTATCTTTCATTTTACCAATAACCTTTTTGTTGTCTTTGAAATGGAATATATTCTTCGGTCATAATCACTATTATCAAAAAGTTCTTTATCCTTATAAAAATCTGCATACACATCTTTTGTTTTAATTTCATAACACAAAGAATCAGAATCAGTAAACAGTAACTTAGCTCTCTTACCATAATTATTTGTAATGTAGTTGTAATGGAAATCATACATCAAATACTTTCACAAGTCCAAAATACACATACCAACATAACAAGGGCGATTTAAAATTTCTTTTTTCTTTTTTTCTGTTTATGGCAAATACAGTTTCATTAAACATTTTACAGGAAATAAATGAAGGTCTTCTGCATATTTTAAAAGGACCTCTTCATCATGAGTCAATTTGACATTAACTCTCTTTTTCAAATTTCCATAGTCTTACCAAAAACTGAATTGTTCATTAGTTTTACGAAATTCTTTTCAAAAGCATTCTTACCGACTGGTCTTTTAGCAGTGTTAAAGTCTATGTATACTTTAAGCCACTCTGATTTATCAAACTGTAGTATTCTTTGTATTTTTGTTACCTTTAATCCCAACTTTTCATACAGTTTCAAGTTTCTGTAATGTACAACATATGTCTTTGTATCCTTTAGTGTTGTAACAATGTGTTAACTTTATCAGATCCTAATTAAACTTTTTCTTTAAAGTCTTACAATAGTCTGACAACCACTCATCATTTTATATTTAATCTCTCAGTCTCAGGAGCAAGATGATAGTCATTATGAGTCATGTAGGTTTTCAAGATACTCAAGATTACAATCAACAATATAGTTTGATTTTCCCTTTTCAGTCTTAAATTTGCCAGTAGGCAGTGCTTGGTACATAGCCCATCCACCAAGTTATTTGCATCGAGATATATTATGTATTTACTTACTTTCTCAATGTCATAATTTTTCATATATTTATTGTTAGCCTTTGAATATCTATTTGCAATATAAAGTATTCACCTCTTAGTTCTTTTCTGTGAATAAATATTGATCAATATCAGTTATTAAATCAAGCTGAACTCCAGTCATCTTAAGACATGCATCCCAAGCTAATCCAGGACTACTAAAGCAGTGGCAAGGATCTATTTGTAATACTCAAAACACATTTTTCTACAGTTCTCAAAAACATCTGCTAGTAACAGCACATCAGTTTTAAGATATAGGTCATGGTATTCTCCTAAATGTTTAATATTAAATCATTTTCATATTTATTTAGCATGCTTATAATCTGCATCTGAAATAAGTTCCTCATTTAACTTAGAATAAAAGTTATCTTAATCAGGTAATTTAGTTTCTTTAAAACGTTTAAAACTATTCATGTAATCATAAGGATAAACACCTTTTCTTTTTACTAGCTCTAACTTTTCACCAGGATACTCGTGTGATGTATATGTAAATGTTGGAATAATTTTTACTAAACTAGCAAGTGATTGACACATAAATTGAAAACTACCAATAAACACCAAATATTTTCCTAACATAAAATATAGATATAAAAATCGAACAGGAAAAGCAGCATTCAAGGACGACAGTCAACCACAAACACACACAGAAACAAAGAACAAATTTAAAAGTAAGTATAAAAATCGAACAGGAAATGCAGCTTTCACAGCAGAACACAGTAAACCCCAAAACACGCAAAAAGAAACAAGAATGGCAATAGTAATAATAAAGGCATATGACGTCACAAACACAAAAAGGGTTGACAGTAGGGCTACCGCCTTGGAACGGTCAGTGGCAAAAAAGGCATCTGGGTGTGTGTTTGTGGGGGTGGGTGGTGGGGACGCTGCAATGGGGCGGAGTAGAACTCCACCTGTAGAGCAAAGTTTTGTGGGCGGCTCCGGACCCAGCCGGGACTCTGTCCTGTCGCAGGAGTCTGGCCCCTTTCGGACAGTGGACGAGGAACCCAGTCTAGGGGAGTCTCGCGGGGCGAAGGAGGTTCCCGGAAGTTTAGAGCTGCTAATGGAAGGGTATTTGTTGTCGGGAAAGGAAAGGCATGAGGCGGCACTGTTGGTTTTGGACCCTGACACCACTATCCCTGAGATAGCTGGCCTAGGGGACCTGGCCCAGCTGTCCGTGGATGAGGCCGGTGCGGGGGTGGTCCGGCATCCGTTGACAAGCGGGAAGTCAGAGAGTAGGGACGAGTCGTCCCTAGTTGGTGGTGGTGACGCAGGGTATAGCCCGCCTAAAGGACAGGACCGGAAAAGTCGAGGGGTTAGGAAGCCGAGGGCTCGCCCAAGGAAACAAGGAAGGAGGCAGCGGGGGACATCCGGGAGTACTCCGGCCAATGAAGGTAGCCTGCCGCGCCGGGTAGAGTGAGGCTACTCTCCGGCCGGGCATCTAACGGGGTTGATGTTGCGGCCTGCTGGTTCGGAGCGGGGCAATCAGTGCTCACACAGGCGGAGTGGGGATCGGAGGCTGAGGAGGCCGGATGAGTATGACCGGAGGCTGAGGGGTCCGACTGAACTTGATTGGAGGTCGGGTGCCGGGGGACGGGAACCGTCCGAAGTCCCGGCACCGTCCTCAAGGGCTGAAGGGAAAAGCAGGGAAGGACAACCGGGACATCTGGGGGTCCAGGCGCCTGTTCCCGTTCCCCATGGGGAAGGGGACCACAGCAGCCCTGGCGACCTCAGGGTCAGGTTGACCCAAGGGGAAACCGAAATGAGTAGGCTGGTAGAGGCTTGTGACTCCAGGACGGGTGTAGGGGACGCCCATGGCTCCCCACCTGGGAATCTGCTGGCTGTGATCCTGCAGGTGGGTGTGCGGGGCAAGGAGTTGGATTCCTGACGGTTAGCGGGGGTGTTGTTATAGAGTTGCTACCCAGTAGGGCGATTCCGCACCCCCACCGAATAGTGAATAAGGGGGAGCCATGGTTAGAGGCGTTGCCTCTTTACCTTCATACTTAAGAAGAAGTGTTAGATTAATTTGTAAGGTTAAGGATGGTTAACCGGGGTTAATATATATTGTTTGGGACCATTATCAAATAAAGCTCATAAACCAGTTACGGTTTGGTCATAGTGTTCATGGGAAATAGTGCGGGTAGGGATTAAGGTATGGTCAACAGGGGCTATTAGGATTAATCTTAAAGTTTGGTCACCAGGGTCATCTGTAGAGGGGAATCATTGACGGTATGTTATTATTATTTTATATAGGGATGTTATTTTTATTATTAATGGCGCCTCAGCGGCCGCGCGGGGCAAAGAGTCGCAATGTTGGGGGAGGCTCCCCCTTGGTCATAGCTTTGGTGGAAGGTTTACAGTATGTGGTAGTATCCAAGTCCAGGGAGGCCCATGACAGTTAGGGCTAAACGCCCGAAAAGGGAAGTTAGCGCTCACCGGTGACACTCTGGGTTCAGGAGTGGAGTGAGGGGTCCCCGCAGGCAAAAGGACCATTATTATAAAGTGTGGGGGGGGGGAGTGTAGTGACTGTCGATGGGGGCCTATATGACCTTGCGGTCGGGTTCCTGGACTTGTGGGGAACCAGCTGATTCCCGCCAAATGACACCATGTGACCGCCCGCAGACATGTGAGCGCGGTCTGCGAGTAGGAAGCCATACTGACGAGACACTGACTAACGACAGGACAGATAAATAGTAGTTTAACTTATATCCTGACAAGATCCCGGTGGGAGCTGGCAACAGACAGGTAGGAAACACTTTAAAATAAAGAAAACATAGCTCTTTTTTTCGATCAAAGGCCGCAACTCTGCTGTTTCTGCTAAAATTTGACTGATTATTGAACTTGCTTAAGCTTTCAGTAATATAAACATTACGATGAAGTTTGGTAAACATCCGACTGAATAAAGGAGCTATAGCTCACTGTCCGCCATCTTGAATGGATGTACCGTGTTCCGGAAAGGACGTACCGCTTCTCGATATGGACAGTGTATGAGTATTAACAAAACAACGTCTAGCATTTTAAATAATTCAAGGATCATAAGCTGATTTTAATCTGCTAATATCCGTTTCAGAATACCTTCGGATAGTTATATGTTCTTTGTTTATCATCCGATTTTAATAGTTCATTCCTCTTTTACCAAGTTGTTAAAAACGCTCAATAAATCAAAGCACTAAAAGTGCTGATGGACGATGCCATACAGAAAGTATTGATCAAAATCAAATTCAAATTAATAAACGTCATCGCTTGTCGTTATATACATCCTTCATACACTGATAATATACCGATAATCTCTATTATATTCGTTACTAAACTGAGTAAACTAGTCATTGCTACTTTCGGTATTCTCCGTACTAAGCACCTGCTATTTTCGTTATATTTCGGCATGTAGGGTACAACCTCGTAGCAAATAATCCCTGCCACCACACAAATAACGTGACGATAGCTGAGGCCATGTGATTACAAAAAATGGCGATACACTAGGTAATGCTTACACAGGAACATAAAATTGCTTATCAAAACGTTTTTTGTCATCAAAAGAGACATATGACAGAATAAATGAATTTCTACACATAGATACTGATTCAAGTCAGGTTAATATTGACTCTCTAGTAGGATCATTCAACACAATCGTAATAAGCGCTACACAACGCGCATGTCCCGCTAGACCAACTTCTAATAAATTACCGAGGAAAAGCAAAAGAAAACGCAATGACACCAACTTAACTGAATATACTAAAGCACGTAAACAATTTAATAATCTAGCATATCTTGTACCTAAATATCCGGACAATCCGTATATACGAGGTAAAATCCAAGTCACAAATAAAAATATCAAGAAACTCTCCAAGCAACAAAACCGTGACAAGAAAAACAAAATTTTCCAGAAATTAGAAACACTTCATGATGAAAATCCTAAAACATACTGGAAGCTTATATCAGAACTTATAGAGTCAGACAAAAACAAAAACAAAATTCCAACATCAATCACTGATAAATTGATGGAAAATTTCGAAGATCTTGGAAAACTACCACCTGAATACAGTTTCAATTCCCAATCACAGGAACTTCAAAGCGAACTAGAACGTTTAGAAAACAACAAGGATATGAAAACACCTCCAGATTATCTTATTGAGGTAACAGAAATAAGTTCAGCTATACAACTTCTGAAGCCTAATAAGGCTAGTGGCTTGGATCTCATCACAAATGAAATGTTCAAATTTGGAGTTGATATATTAGTTACACCGTTAAGTAAACTATTTAATTTGATCCTTACTTCTGGTATATACCCGAGTAGCTGGTCAAGGGCATACATAACGGCCCTTCACAAAAAAGGATCAAAACTAAATCCTAATAATTACAGAGGGATATCAATATCAAGCTGCCTCGGAAAGCTTTATTCTTCCATTCTAAACACAAGACTTACTAATTACCTTGAAAGTTGCGAAATAATCAAAGACAACCAGTCTGGGTTCAGAAAAAGTCGCAGAAAAACTGATAATTTATTTATTCTTAAAACCGCTATCAACAAATATCTATGCCAAATGAACAGAAAACTATATCTATATTGTATAGACTTTAGCAAAGCGTTTGATCGGGTTTGGAGAGACGGTCTGCTTTTAAAACTTCTTAGACACGGTATAGGAGGAAAATTCTACATCTCAATGAAACAAATGTATGCGAATACACAGACCGCTTTAAAAATAAATAATGGCATAACATCTACTTTTAAATCTGAAATAGGTGTTAAACAGGGTGATAATCTAAGCCAAACATTATTTAATATTCCCACAAGAACTGTGCGATCCTATAAAACTCTGTTCTGAATCTATTTCACATCTTTTATGGGCTGATGATTTACTTTTAATGTCAGAAACGCCATCTGGTCTTCAGAAATCTCTAGACATTGTTTCTGAATACTGCCAAAAATGGCAGTTAACAGTTAATATTGATAAATCAATATAATGATAATCCAAAAAGGAAGACGTCCAGCCACTGAACCTTCTTTCTACTTAGGTAATCAAAAGCTTGAGACATGCACAGAATATAAATACCTAGGATGTATACTCAACTCTACTGGAAACTTCACAGCTGCTAAAAAAGAATTATGTCAAAAAGCTACAAAGGCACTGTATAAATTGCAAAGAACATTCTCATTGAGTTCGCCTCCCCCACAACTTTACAACACACTGTTCGACACACTCATCAAACCTATTGTCTTGTATAACTGCGAAATATGGGGAGCTGATATATTAAATCGAATTATCAAAAATGATGATAAAAAAGCATATGAATTGTCAGAAAACGACATGTATGAAAAATTACATAGCAAGCTCTGTAAAACCAATTTACGCGTAAAAAGGAACAGTACTTATATCGCATGTCGGGCAGAACTTGGACGATTCCCCCTAACAGTAGACATTAATACCCATGTTATTAAATACTGGGATTACCTCGAAAATTTGCCAAAATGTCACAAAATGTCACAGGTAGAGCGTATTGTCGTACATAGCTCTTGTAAGTTATCAGTTACACCCTAATCTATTGTTCGGCACAATTTCCATGATATATTCATGTAACACGTAAAAGCGTGCACATTTTAAGTGGCCGCCAGAGAGGCCGTGTCATAAGTTTTATTTTTGTGCTAATGCATGTTAACGTATAGGTCTATCTTCCTTAAAGATGAAATTTGTCCTAAATCAACAAATCCGTTGTTGATATGTTTTTAATTATTAAATATCATTATAAATACGATGTTTACTATGCTATTGATGTATGTTTATTGAAAATATGTTTTTAAAGATAAAAACCGAAAAGGCGAACAGGCATTGCTAAAAAATCGAAAAAAAATCTAAGGGGAAAAACTCTTGCGCGAATTACCGGAAATGACGTCATTGGGAACAAACTATTTTTTGTTTACATTGGGACTGAACGCAAAACAGTATACCTTGTGTGAAAATATGAGAATTAAGCGATGTCAGAGGAAATGCCCGTGATAAAACGGTTACACCATGTGCAACCTTTAGGTTTGGAGCCAGAATACGTGTCTGAGGACGAAAATACATCGGATTCATCAACTGATGATGAAGTCGTACGCGGTGCAGGTGCAAATTGAGAGCTTGTAAAGACTATCGTGTCATGTCATTCGTTACGTTCAGTGGTTCATTACACTATTCACTAATCTAACAAAATAGCGTATTTATACACTTACAGCAACAACAAACAAAAAAACAACGTAAACATTGTTTTCATCGAAATCTGACAGTAAGTCACCCGCAACACTGCAATATCTTGGTACATACACAATAACCGCGAAATGTAGTATATTCCGAATGAATGGACCTGGTCTATACCTATACATTAATACATGGATATATATGTATGTAACTCTATGGTAATACGAGCGTCAGATTTTTTTGTGCCGATAAGTAGACATGGAACAAATATATTTATTAGATATTATCTATAATTGATAAAAAATGAATAAAAACAATAATAAATGAAACAGCATATAATTTCGGCGCCATAATTGCTATAGTATTATATATTTGCCATAAGTCGCCATCAACACCAAACACTCTAGAAGCGGTGTTTGCAATATGACACGCTCTCTAGTCTCCACGTGCCCCCAAATATCAATACAGACTAATAAAATATTGCGGTGCACTATTGAAGTGCAGCCTAATTTGGGTACATACGTCGGTATATCACAAAAGCACGCACCATTTAGGGAAACCTAGTTTTATGATATATTTCCTGTTTATTGCAATTACTTGAGCGGTGTAATACCGCCGAGGGCAGACGCGTATTGCACAAGACGGATATATCACATGATATTTGTCGCGCACAAAGAGAGAAAAATACTATGATTTAAATAATATAGCCAAATGTATTATGAGAACGATATAGACAGTTAGTAAGTATACTTACTCATGTATACTTACTCCTGATATACAGATCGAAAACAGACAAAATATATCAAATTACCATAATATAACGTATATTATTCTGTTATACTTGTTTTACTTATTGCACGAGCTAAGAGGCGTATTGTTGTTGCTTTGCCATAAAAAATTACTGAATTAATATAAAAGCTAGTAATATTATTAATTTTCTGCCTTGTAATAAATATCCATGAAACATTTTGTATTTTTTTTCCAAATCCATAGCCCTATATATGTTGATAATATATATCTATAATACTATTGGCAGAAGAGGGTGTATAATTTAAAATTATTAATATTAAAATTTGGAAACAAAGACACAGTGTTTATTTCACCGGATTCATTTAAATTTATATGCTGAACGTTCTTAGCAATCTTTTAAAAAAAGACGGCTACATAATATTAGCGCCGTCAACTCTTCATTGATTCACGTGAAGACGCATGCTTCTAATTCAACAGCTAAACATTCACGGTGTATATAAAGATCTAAGACTATACACCTTTCTTCAATTTATCATACGTATACCCGATGAGGTGCTAAGATAATTGAACATAAATTTCAATCTTACTTCATGTATGAATTTCCTCAACGCGGGTCGAATAGGCGAATACAACTTGCTTGGATACGGCGGGGTTATGCACTTCTCATTTTTATAGTTGAATATCGTTGGTACCGCTGTTGATTTTAATCTGCATGGCCTTTTGTTCTCCAAATTCAAAGATAATGAAACCAAAGGATGGACTTCCCACGAAGTCAACTCAAAATGTTTGCTACAAACTCGCGCGTCTTTCGTAGGTTCCCACTTTCTCGACGAGTCGGGCGATTTTCTTCGGTAACGTCTACCCACACTTCAAATCTTAATATATCATTATCTCGATTAGGGAAACGAAAAAAACTTAGGTTATTATCTTTTCCTTCTTTATGCAAACTTTTTCACCCAGTAACAACACACGGCATTTGTAACAAGTACCATAAAACGTAATCCTACATAGACAATACTATACAACTCAATGCGCCACCGCGAATCGTTTGGTACCAATGACGTCACAGGATCACGTGTCACTGACCTGTCTTCAAAAAGGGCGAAACTCGAAGCGTGTGCGCTATGGGATAAAATTGGCTACTGTGAGAAAACGGGACAACCAATAAGTGTAAGATTTGAAAATATTGTATATTATATACGTATATTTCCGAATATATACTCAAAATACACGCTATATTTCACCTTTAAACGGCAAAATTGTATAAGGGGCCTCTCGTGTAGATTCAATACTGCAGATTTAGCCACGTTTGTCACGGACTGAACGGGGGAAATAATGGTTTGGGCGTAATGTTTGCTATAAAACCCATTGTCTTCCAGTTCTTGCCGGGATTGATCGATAGTTTCTTTGTTTGTAGCAGAGGTTGGACGGCAAAATTCACAGGCAACATGTGGTCAGTATTTATTTTATTAAAACTTTTATCGTACATTTGTATTCAGTGGGCGGCGCCATCTTGTTTGGCGGTTACGACATCCGGTTAGCATTGATGTTTCTCAAACATTAACTTTAGATTAGCATATGATTTTGAAGTTACTTTATTAGATTTAATTATTGTAATTGATCATTAATTGTAAAACAATATTAATTTGATAACAGTGGATAATAGGTGCATTAGTTAACGTTGGCGTATAACTCAGTGATTGTAATACACGATTGTTAACATTAGTTAACAATGAGATGAGTGACTAGGATAAATGTTCGACGCGTATGCATAGCGTTGTATAATGTGGTCATTAGTTGACATGCGTGCATGCATAACTCAGTGAGTGTAATATACGAGTGATTTGATAATGTTTATATTACATGTATTAGGGGCATTGATTAACAGCGACGTACATGGCGTATACATGGCGTTGTAGAATATGTGTACATTGCTACTCATCATTAGTACAGCTTACATATATTTATTGAATAATGATTTGTTTGGGTAATGATAATTATGCAAGATTGTTATGTTTGTCAACCGACATCTAAAACGTATGTATAATTACAGCCTAAGCCATCCAGGTTTGGATATTCCGGAGTGGAGCTAAGCGTCCACGGATAACGTAACGAGCGGTGGAGACGGTCCCCGTACCTGCGCAGCATAGTCAGGTTTTACTAGCGACAACCCCCGGGACACAAGGTGGGCCCGTTATCATTCCTCACTGGAGGAACATCACCCACAATCTCAGTGGAGGTTAACCATCATTACATCGCGTCATCAACCCTTACAGAAGGCATTTGATGACAATCATCCATTGAATTCGCGCATCACCATCTTCATGAGCTCTCGCGCATCACAGTTATCGCGCTAGATCATAAATCAACATTGTTATAACTTTAACAACACTTTAGTGTCTTATACATTCAGTATTTATAACAATACTAAGAACGTCTTAAACGTTTATGAGAACATTCTTTTCATAGTTAATCTGTGTATTCGTTTGTTTGTTTTTTAGATAATTGTATATATATTAAACATATTTTAAAAGTTGCATTAAACTTATGTAAATGCATTCACCGTCATTGATTCTTTCCTGAGTTAGCCCCAACCACTAGGATCATCCTGTGACACAAACAACAGAACAATTCTAAGAGATGCCGTTAAGTGTAGCAAAGTTATCATGGACAACAAAACCAATGTCTCTTGGCACACGTATGCAAAAATAATAATGGACAAAAATAACATTACTCTAGAACACCAAATTAGAACACGAGAAAACAAATTAGCAAAGTCGGAATGCATAAAATCAAATCGCGTCTACAAAACCACTATTTAGATATATATTAAACAAAACTCTCAATCTCTGAAAAGCTCAGCTACTATAAACACATTGACAGAAACTACGAAATCGCACCCTTCTTAGCAATGATTTAAAACGAAAACTTCCGCCAAGCTTTAACTAAACTAAGAATATCGGCCCATAGGCTAGAAATTGAAACTGGGAGATACAATAAAATACCACGACAGGAAAGAATCTGTAAACTATGCTCTAATGCTGTAGAAAACGATCTTCATTTTTTAACTGCATGGCTCTAGACGAGATATTTTTTTACAAAAAAATATCTGAATCCATATCAGAATGGAATACTCTCGACGATACCACTAAACTCTTCATAATAATCAACCCACCAGAAAAGATAGCAACAACATCCGCTCAGTTTTGCTATGAACTTATGAATATCAGAAATAAATGCCTTCCGAGAGCCTCTACCTCAAGAGAGTTTAAATAACCTCTCTAGACACCAGATTGTACTGTACTCTAAAACAGGTAACATATTTACAAGAGTGTATAATCTTACTTTCTCTATTTTCACCTGTTTAATAATTATTTGTTTGTTTTTGTGTTCTTCTCCAACTTTTGCATTATATGAAACTTAATAGGCATTGTGCCATCATTTATTTGTTGAACAAACCAATCCTGTTTATAATTGTACATGTTATAGACAATAAAATATTTGTATTTGTATTTGTATTTGCTTGGTACAGACACTCTTGTCGTAACCAACAGGCGCACCTTCGAGAAGGTGTTGAAAACATTCAACCTGTTTTGGCTTGGGTCATATATTTAAATATGTTTGTAGGTCTATGCTTGGGTGTAATCTCTTTATTAAATTTACGCACAGCTTCTGTAGTGTTCTCAACGGAAGACATGTTTGTTTACAAGTAACCGGTGTTCATAATTCGCTAAAATTGATTTTTTTCTATTCTATATTATGAACAAAGCAATTTGAAATATTGACTAAAAAACTTAGCTGGATTTGTGTGGAGGCAGTGGTTACTGTAACAGAAAGGGGAAGTAACCACAGCGGGGAGTTTGGTAGGGTACGGTACGGCTTTTACACCCAACCTCATGTAGACGCTAGACATATGTTTTTTGCGCATTAATTTGTACAGGATCAAATCCCTTAAAAAACAGTGTATTAGTTAAACTTAAGTTAAAATCACTTAATGTTTACCAACGCGTATATATTCATCAATATTTTGTCAATATACGGATCTTTTGCCCATTTATAGTCTTGCAAATGGTACCACTTGTATCGCGCTGTAATCTGTTTCTAGTAGAATTTCGTTGTCATCATATAGGCCGTCCAAAAACAAACGTCCAAAATCAGAGTTCGGCTGAATGACTACAATCACTTTAACATTCTTGTAAAAGTTTGGTAAAGATGAGATGATTATAGAAATACCTACGTGTTAACAATAGCACTTTTCATTCAGTCAATTCAATCAAGGGTAACTTCTCAGTTGTTTCAGCTCAAATTTGGTTGGTTATTGATTTTGTTTAACCTTTCATTGATATAAACACGCTGGTTTTCGTACGTATCCGTTCTTTCATTGATCAACAAAATCGTCAAGTTTCTTAAAGATCTGACCAAAGATGAAGCTAGATACAAAGCAACATATTACATAGTTAACTAGATCAAGGGCTATAACTCTGGTGTTATTTATTTGATTTAGCTGGTTTCGAACATATCTAAGACTTCTTTAATATCAACATTCTGTCCAAGTTTGGTACAGATCGGACGAAAGGTGATTATGCTAGAGTGGTAACAATGCAAAGGTTAACGGACGACCGGTGGACGACGGACAACTCGTCATCCCATTTTGATATAAAAAGACAAAAAGACGAATTAAAGACACACGGCAGGTCTGAGGTCTGAGACATTTCCGCAGAACAAAACAAACCAAACTGTTTACAAAGGTGTATGCTATTGTTTGCACTGTCTTATATTCATAAACTAAATGTAAACTTTATTCAACTTTTTAACTATTTATTTATTTACTTCGCTCTTTCAACATCTTTGAGTAGCAATCAACTGGTAAAATGCTACGGTGTCCTGTTAGGGCCATCCTGCTATCGCATCTTACCATCGACCATCAACCTAGGTCGATGGTCGATGGTCGATGGTAAGATGCGATGGTCGATGGTAAGATGCAAAGGTAAGATGCGATGGTTGATGGTAAGATGCGATGGTACAATGCGATGGTCGATGGTAAGATGTGATGGACCATCGTCGATGGTAAGATGCGGTGGTCGATGGTCCATCGCATCTTACCATCGACCATCTCATCTTACCATTGCATCTTACCATTGACCATCGCATCTTAAAATCAATCTAGGTCGATGGTCGATGGTAACATGCTAGGTCGATGATAAGATGCCCATCTTACCATCGACCATCGCATCTTACCACCGACCATCGCATCTTACCATCAATCTAGGTCGATGGTCACATGCTAGGTCGATGGTAAGATGCCCATCGACCATCGACCTAGGTCGATGGTCGATGGTAAGATGCGATGGGAATGGCCCAAAATGCAGAATTTCCTATCTTGCGGATTAAATTGGATCGCATTGTAATGAGTACATCAAAGGTCACTCAGAGATCCAAGAGTTATTGTATACTGATCGTAAAAAGTACAGATATACATGTCTATTACATACTTTAAATTGTCTGTTTAAATTGTGTACGACAGGAAAACAAAATTGGATATTTAAAATTGCCAAATATTTAGCAGTAGGTCTATAATGAACACAGTATACGTTATTGTAGCTTATATATATATTTCATACCTCACAGTTCACAAAGGCCTGCAGGTTCATACAGTGGTTCAGACGGGTGCAATATATACACAACATATAAAATTATATATGTATAAAGATCAAACAGACATTCGTGTTGCCATATACTAGTCCCATCGGTCAGGATCGAGCGGAAATCTTAGTTTTCCTATCTCGTAACAGTTGTCCGGCGGGCTGATCATCATTGCAGTTGCCGATTCGATTTTCTCCGTGTCCCCTCCATCCATATCAACGTAAAACAAACAGTCGTCCAAGATCAGCACATTGTCTTCGTCTACCGAACCAGCGATGAAATATGTGTGATCAACTTCCAAATTCATGCCGCATGTGTCGTACGGACCTGGTGCCCTAATGACCTTCCTTGCAGAGTCGAACAAACGTGTGGATCTGTAATACAAGAATAAATGAACAGCCATGGGATATACATGTGATATATAAATGAATGAAGCATTCATATGTGCTATACATGTGATATATTAATCAATAAAGCAGCCATATGGGTTATCCATGTGATATATGAATGAATGAAGCAGTCATATGGGTTATCCATGTGATATATGAATGAACGAAGTAGCCATATGTGTTATTCATGTGATATATTAATGATTGAAGCAGCCATATGGGTTATCCATGTGATATATGAATGAATGAAGCAGTCATATGGGTTATCCATGTGATATATGAATGAACGAAGTAGCCATATGTGTTATTCATGTGATATATTAATGATTGAAGCAGCCATATGGGTTATCCATGTGATATATGAATGAATGAAGCAGTCATATGGGTTATCCATGTGATATATGAATGAACGAAGTAGCCATATGTGTTATTCATGTGATATATTAATGATTGAAGCAGCCATATGGGTTATCCATGTGATATATGAATGAATGAAGCAGTCATATGGGTTATCCATGTGATATATGAATAAATGAAGCAGTCATATGGGTTATCCATGTGATATATGAATGAATGAAGCAGTCATATGGGTTATTCATGTGATATATGAATGAATGAAGCAGTCATATGGGTTATCCATGTGATATATGAATGAATGAAGCAGTCATATGGGTTATCCATGTGATATATGAATGAATGAAGCAGTCATATGGGTTATCCATGTGATATATGAATGAATGAAGCAGTCATATGGGTTGTTATACATGTGATATATGAATGAATGAAGCAGCCATATGTGTTATACATTTGATTAATAAATGAATGAAGCAGCCATATGGTCATCGATATGAATGAAAGGAAGCAGCCATATGTGATATATGTGAATAAATAAATCAGTACGAGTCATCCATGTGATGTACGAATGAATAAATCAGCCACGAGTCATCCATGTGATATATGAATGAATGAAGCAACCATAGGCCCTCAAATTGATATATGAAAAAATGAAGCAGCCATGAGTTTCCCATGTGATATATGAATATCATAAATGGAATGGCCATGGCTCTTATATATGATATGTGAATAAATGACGCCACGTCTTTCAATGATAAATGAATAAATAAATCAGCTACGAGTCATCCATGCGATATATGAGTAAATGAAGAAGTGAGTTATTCGCTGCCGGAACGGCAGCGACTCTTATATAGCTTTAGTAATTGCACATGGTAAGGTAGTAATGAATAGTTTCTTTGAGTTTTTCAGCTATAAACATGCTTTACAACTTGAATTCCTAGACAACTCGTCTGAAAAACTTGAATGGTATAAACACATATTTTGTAATGTTGAAAGGTTACCATTTCACTTGCTGAAATGACGTTTTCGTAAACCAGTCTACTGAAATCATAACTATTATAATTATGTATATTAGCGACGAAACATTCAGAAGCCTCAGGAAGGTAGGGTTCAAGCCTGCTGATTTCCCTTTTCTTTTTTTTTTTTCTTTTTTCTTTAACTTTCATTGGTTTTTATTATTAAATCAAATTATTCAATGAATATAACTGGTTAAAAGTTGATCACATGATTATAAATAAAAAGGTATATTGACCTGAAAAACGTATATTGACTTTTGTATATTGACCTGTGAAAAATAAGTATGAAAAATTCAATTTCCATTAATATTCAAAATTCAAAATTCAAAATTCAGAATTTCAAAATTCAAAATTCAGAATTTCAAAATTCAAAAATTTCAAAATTCAAAAATTTCAAAATTCTAATTTCAAAATTCAAAATTTCAAAATTTCAAAATTCAAAATTCCATGAATAATTTGATTTAATAATAAAATAATTGTTGCCTTTTAGGTTCGGTCGATATGTGTATTTATCGACCTGAGAAAAGTGATAGAAAAGTGATATCGATCTCGGCTATCGCCTCGGTCGATATCACTTTTCTCAGGTCGATAAATACACATATCGACCTCACTAAAAGGCAATAATTTTATAATATTATTCCTTTACATTTGTCACTTTGATAACGCAATCTTAATAATTACACTTGGTAACAGTGAACCGTTTATATGTGTTGTAATAATGTACACTCTAACGCACACGTGAACAATTGTATTTCTGTGGTGATGTGTACTTCTAGCACGTCGTATTACATGGTAATTGTAATCAATATGTAAGGCATGTCAAGGTTTTTGGACAGAAAGAAGCGAGGTCGCCCACATTGATTTAAAATGCCTAGTAGGAAGAACTGGTGGCAAAAATCGGAAAGAATGTAAGGAAAAACGGTCGTGGCGTGTTTATGTCTCCGTGACAACATTTATTTTTTTCAATATTGTTTTAACACCCGTGACTTGATATATTATTATGTTAACTTCTTGTCTCTCGGCAGCTCTTTTACGCTTGCGTAAAACCTTGCTTGTGTCTGTATTATATGAATAAATGAATCAGCCTTGGGTCATCCATGTGATATATTATTAATCAGTATGGTGTTGTTGAATGTGGCAAAACTGTTTTCATCTCACCCACCATTTTTGACTCTGTTGTACACAACAAAATGGCTACCGGTGAAAATTGAAAACTGCTCATTGTAATTCAGGATTAAAACTATCACTTAGTGGACTGAATATCGCTAATACCAAAAGTCGTAGGTATTGATTTAGTTTGGAGAAGTTCTTGACAAACTACGGTGTAAGCATTTCATTTTCTCAAAGCACCTACGACTTTTCTACATTTAAGATGATTTCAGGTCAAAACATAAACGCTATTACTTAACGATCAGTTAATGTCTGAAGGTATACTGACACTGAACTCTCTACCATTGGTAGTGGACTTAATAGTGGACTTTTGCGACAAGTATTTACATGCACTACACCTTTTTGAAACACGCATAGAAACAAAGATCAATTACAAGGATGAATAACAGGCAAGGTATATGACATCACACACATAAATTGGTCGACAATAGAGCTGCCGCTTTGGAACGGTCAGTGGTAAAAATGCCGCGGTGTGGGAGTGGGGGTGGGGGAGAATGTGTAAAACCAGGTTCTATGGTGCACAAAGCTCACTCGTATTCTAGTGTCATCCCAGTAACACGGTACAGTGTAAATAAAGAGTTTCCGCCATGATATATTCTCTAACAAACTAGGCCGCATTAATAGGCAATATAAGTATAACACACAGATGATTATTGATATAAGAATATAAAAACAAAAACCTAGAAAGCCACAAAGCAAGTACTCAATGACTTGGCAGAAGCCATAGCACCAAGAGGATAACACATTAAGGGAATGGCAAGACAACATTGGAGACAAATCTTACTAAAGTGTGTTGTTTGAATGGTGTTTTACATTATTTTTAGCACATGTAAGGCCTTAAATATGAGGGTGTTTTTTTCTTTTCTTTTTGTGGGAAGGGCAGACCAACCTATTTTCCTGGGCAGAGCCAGTACTGAGATGACTAGGTCCAATTAAAGGAATTTGTTCGTGGAACAATATGATCAGTTGGGTATCGCAGCTTCTACGTACCCGGAATCCATGTTGGCAGTCTGTAAGGATCTGGTATGTATCAAGGTGGTTCATGAAGTTGCTGACAACAATATGCTCCTGCATTTAGCAGCACAAGTTGTCCAGTGATACGGGGCGGTATTGGCTGGTATTTGTGTTTATAAAGAAAGGCCACATTAGTGAGTGTCTTCAAGTAACAAATGGTGCAAATAATTAAGATGTAAACATCTATCCGCATAACATAAACTGTACATACCTCATAATTTCCAAATGTCCATGTCATACTCGTACTCAACAAAACTCCGTAAAAAAGGCCAATACTCGCTGGTAAAATTTGCATAGCCCTCAACTCTTGACAGAAAACCCGTTTTGTCTATTGGCCCCGACACACTGATGATCTTGGCCAGGATGACGTACTCCGCTCTGCAGAATCTTAATTCCGGTGTTCTATCGTAGCAGAGGCAGCCATTTGCAGTGTAGATTAAGCTAGGTCCGGCAAGAGGGTTTGTTGCAGTCGGCTTCGTGTACACGATTACAACGAACAGCAGTAGATAGTTAAGACTCTCCATCTTTAATACACCTGTAAAAGTTATAGAAATACCAGCTATAAAAGCAGCCATACAAACTATAATAATAATTCACTTATCAGCTTTTCTCAAAATTTAGAATGTTCAGTTGAATTGTGGAACTGAGAGCTGCCGAGAACGTGGGGAAGGATACATTACCGTGCCCTACTATTACAATCGAGTATGGTTCTTTATCGTGCCCGGAGATCGATTCCGAAACACAGACGGACGAGGCAAAGGGGGGTGTTTTGCCTAAGGATACACCGAAGTAACCCGTGCCGCCATTGAGACTCGAACTCTGGAGTCGAATGTTTATAGCACTGGGCCACCGCGCATCATAGAAAGTGGAAGAACTCTGGATTCAGAGTCGAATGTTTATAGCACTGGGCCACCGCGCGCCATAGAAAGTGGAAGAACTCTGGATTCAGAGTCGAATGTTTATAGCACTGGGCCACCGCGCGCTATAGAAAGTGGAAGAACTCTGGATTCAGAGTCGAATGTTTATAGCACTGGGCCACCGCGCATCATAGAAAGTTGAAGAACTCTGGATTCAGAGTCGAATGTTTATAGCACTAGGCCACCGCGCGCCATAGAAAGTGGAAGAACTCTGGATTCAGAGTCGAATGTTTATAGCTCTGGGCCACCGCGCGCCATAGAAAGTGGAAGAACTCTGGATTCAGAGTCGAATGTTTATAGCACTGGGCCACCGCGCGCTATAGAAAGTGGAAGAACTCTGGATTCAGAGTCGAATGTTTATAGCACTGGGCCACCGCGCATCATAGAAAGTTGAAGAACTCTGGATTCAGAGTCGAATGTTTATAGCACTAGGCCACCGCGCGCCATAGAAAGTGGAAGAACTCTGGATTCAGAGTCGAATGTTTATAGCACTGGGCCACCGCGCGCCATAGAAAGTGGAAGAACTCTGGATTCAGAGTCGAATGTTTATAGCACTGGGCCACCGCGCGCCATAGAAAGTGGAAGAACTCTGGATTCAGAGTCGAATGTTTATAGCTCTGGGCCACCGCGCGCCATAGAAAGTGGAAGAACTCTGGATTCAGAGTCGAATGTTTATAGCACTAGGCCACCGCGCGCCATAGAAAATGGAAGAACTCTGGATTCAGAGTCGAATGTTTATAGCTCTGGGCCACCGCGCGCCATAGAAAGTAGAAGAAGAGTTGTATACAAAATGGCTGTACCGGCACAGGTTTTCGATCAGTCTAAAATAAAATGGCATATTTGCTAGCCCACCACAAACTTCATAATTGTTTTAGCAAACTGTTTGGAAAAGACTGTCGTCCTTGAATGCTACTTTTCCTGTTCGATTTTTATACTTTTGTCGTATACTGGTAACATAATTGAATATTGCAATGTTTGACTTGCCGCATAGCATACAATATTATTTTAAATATTTAAACGTTTGATATCCCATATAAAATTATGAAATCTTGCAACGTTTGACATGCCATATAAAATCATGGAATATTACAACATCTGACATGCCACCATGGGCATATATTGCATTGTTATCAAAGCAATCGTCTAATAATGCCGAAATTGAAATAAAAAATAAAACTTACCTTCTGAGCTGTGCAAAGTCCCTTAAAGCGCCATTCACATCCGATAGAAACAAATTAATACCACTACAGATTCATGGATATATATAGGTTCGTGGGTGCCAAAATGTAAATGTCAAACTTGTTTTCTGAAAAACGTTCATCCGATAATCGACCTTAATTAGCATAACCGGAGATAAGGTGAATTGCTCATCGACTAAAGCGACTGGAGTGTATGAATGTATCCAAAAAAATATATAATCTTTTTCAATTTAATATAAAATGTACAAGTGCGTTAAATTGTGCCATGTATCCGGTGTAATTAATGTAGGAAGTCAAAAACGTTTAAATTATCGTAATTGTACAGATTAGACAATGTGCGGAACATGCTAAATGTTTTGCCATTCTATAAATGGTACGAAATGTTTGCGAATGACTGTAAAACACGGTTTGTGTGTGATTTAACTGATTTGAGTAGTCTACATTTATGGAACTATACTTGTACAAATTAAAGCAAAATAAATGTTATATTTGTTATTGTTTAAAAATGAAAGACAATCAAGGGGAATACTACTACTAAATATACTAAGCACGAACGTTTAAGAACCATGCAGGGTATTCACGCGTAGCTGTGGCAATTATGTTGGCTGTAAACGGTCGTCCCGGCTACAACTCATTATTGAAGATGGGCTATGAAAGAGACTCAATACTGAACTTAGTTTATATTTATTGGAATAACAAGGCCATGGCTTCAGCATAATATAACAAGAAACATAATGTGCATAACAAATGTGCAGTCACGATATTTATAACAATTTGAAAAATGGTCATAGCTCCGACCAAGTTTTGAAGTGAATGAAAACTGTACTCAATGAACCCTGGGACCAGATGTTCACAAAGCCAGATATTTAAAATTTAGTTGCTTTCCTTCAAATGTTCTCGTAAAATAATTACTACACACTGCTGTGACCGCGACATACTGCCACATGCCACAAGTGGTGACAGAGGCACCACGAGAGCAATCCCATTAATCGTATTGCTTACTGGTCCCGGCTACAACTCATTGATCTTATTGCTTACTGGTCCCGGCTACAACTCATTGATCTTATTGCTTACTGGTCCCGGCTACAACTCATTGATCTTATTGCTTACTGGTCCCGGCTACAACTCATTGATCTTATTGCTTACTGGTCCCGGCTACAACTCATTAATCTTATTGCTTACTGGTCCTTTGTGATCATCAAGACCAATCGTTGCTGCTTTACAGTAGAATACCGATTAAGCCGGTGTTAGTGGGCGTGAGAGGGGTTGAGCTTATATTACCTCTCATGAACAGACTCAATAAAACCGAGTCTGCTACATTCCTCTCTTGTGTGTTTGTTGTTTCCAACGGATCCCCTTTTCAGTATTACATACATACTAAAATGTATGATAAGAGAGATGACTTTAACCTTGACATCGTTAACTATCCACATTTAGATGGGGTCGTACCTCGTGCTGCATCATACGGGGTTCATATCTCCCAGCTAATTCGTTTTGCTAGGGCATGTAGCGATGTTAAGGATTTCAATTATCGAAATCAAGTTATTACAAGTAAACCTCTACATCAAAAAGAAATATAAAAAGATCGGATAGGGAAAGTAGCATTCAAGGAGGACAGTCAACCACAAAAACACAGAAACAAACACCCAAACAGACAAACAGACAAACAAGAAGGCAAAAGCAATAATAAATGCAAACGACATCACAAACACAAAAGGGTTGACAATAGGGCTACCGCCTTGGAACGGTCAGTGGCAAAGTAGGCCACTGGGGGTTTAAACCGGTTCTAGGGTGCACAAAAACTCACATTTACCCTACTGTCATCCCATTAAAACAGGACAGTGTAAATAAAGAAATCCCCGCCATGACCTAATCTCTAACCAACAAGGCAGCATCAATAGGCAATATAAGTAAAACACAAATATGCTCGTGTAAATATAATACAAAACAACAATAGCCTAGAAAGCCACAATGAAGGTACTCAATGACTTGGCAGAAGCCAGAGCAGTAAGAGAATACACCATTAAGGGCACGACAAGAAAGATCATAGACAAACATCAAACGCCACCGTCCCAATGGGCTTTAGGTAGGCGTCATCATAGGGTCCACAGCTGTCCGGTCATCGTACAATTAAAGAGGAAAGCATAGTGGCGAACTGTTTTCGTTATCATAAACTACGTAGATCTTTCTCACAGTTCTACCGTCGCAACGAAAACATCCTGGAAACGTACAACACCAACCTAAAAACTGTTCTGCGACTAGGAATATCACAGAGGTGTGATATATGAACTTCGGAAATAAAAAGGGGTCTGACGTATTTCCTGACCACTTTACAAAAGATCTTGGCCCCTTTTTATGAAACAACTTAACCACCATTTTGATCGTAAATGCTTCACTATAAATTACACTTTTCAAATAAACATGATTTCATTTCATTTTCTTATACATGTGATATTTATGCACTACGTGCATATATAATTGTCTACATTGAATACTTAGGTGAAAAAAAGTGAACGGTTTTAAAATTTGAGACTTATTGTAAGATTTTTAATAAAACAGGGCCCAGGACATTCATCAGAAAAGGATACGACCCTTTAGTATTACAGCGCACTTCATGCTTAGTGACTGACCACGCACAGTCAGACACTGTGCTTCACTTTGTCTTGTGCGACGACCGGACAATCTCGTGGGACTCCGTGACTGCACCTTCTGAAACGCTGCAAGGGGAGGTTGGTGCATGAACTTTCGTCTCTCGGATTTTCTGGTCGTATCCTCAAGTTTTCTCTTTGGCTGCAACTGCAGTTAAAATTAAAATGCTAGATACAACCTGAGGTGTTTCTAATTATGTTGTATTTATATATTTTTTTTACAATAAAATATACGTGTATGGTTTCCTGATTTCTCTAGATGTGGACTGTATTGTTAGCGATTTCCTTTTGATGGAAAGTACTTTTATTAACACTGTATTGTCAATGTGAGCGCGAAGACATGATATTAGCGAGGTTGTGTCAATGTGAGCGCGAAGACATGATATTAGCGAGGTTGTGTCAATGTGAGCACGAAGACATGATACTAGCGAGGTTGTGTCAATGTGAGCACGAATACATGATATTAGCGAGGATGTGTCAATGTGAGCACGAAGACATTATACTAGCGAGATTGTGTCAATGTGAGCACGAAGACATGATACTAGCGAGGTTGTGTCAATGTGAGCGCGAAGACATGATATTAGCGAGGTTGTGTCAATGTGAGCGCGAAGACATGATACTAGCGAGGTTGTGTCAATGTGAGCACGAAGACATGATATTAGCGAGGTTGTGTCAATGTGAGCACGAAGACGTGATACTAGCGAGGTTGTGTCAATGTGAGCACGAAGACATGATATTAGCGAGGTTGTGTCGAAAACATGATATTAGCGAGGTTGTGTCAATGTGAGCACGAAGACATGATACTAGCGAGGTTGTGTCAATGTGAGCACGAAGACATGATACTAGCGAGGTTGTGTCAATGTGAGCACGAATACACGATACTAGCGAGGTTTTGTATATGTGAGCACGAAGACATGAGACTAGCGAGGTTTTGTCAATGTGAGCACGAAGACATGATACTAGCGAGGTTGTGTACGCTTAAAATCGATTTAAGCTAACCAGCGGGCCATCTTGCCTACTGACCGTTCCATGTTGGTAACCCTGTCTTCACCATCTGTGTTGTGTATTGTCCTTTTCATTATATAGTTAATTTGCTCTTTGTGGTACAAAGCGGGTCATTGCGTTTGGGTGCTGTGATATTTCTATAGGAACAGTTTTCTCGTTTCCTGTACCTTGTCACAAAATGGCATCCACATTGCCTCCAAGCCCTTTAAGCAGAAATAATAGGCCAATAAAGTAGATTGCAGATGAGATCAATTGTACAGTATAAGTATAATGACACCAGTATGAAACGGTATCAAAGGTCATCATGACACAAACAAGTATTTAATGCAATTTCGTAAAGACCTGTCACCGTATAACTAGCGTTTTAAACGGATATTAGTGGATCTGTTTTAACTTTTTGAACCAGTGCATGTATTTTGATGAACACATTTTCTTTTAAGGTCAACGTCAAAAGAGGATCTGTTAAGGTCAACGTCAAAGGAGGATAGTTTGAGGTCTGAATTGCGAGACCAATAAACGGCAATCTGTTACGAATCCGTTGGTATGTTTGTGTCAGAGCCTTATGCACTCTGCCTTTCGTTAGGTAAACTGTTGTGAACCAATTACTTATCGCTGTGTCATACCAGTATTGCCTAGTCCATTAGAGGATATAGTCGGGCGGGGATTTTTGTATTTACACTATCCCGTTTTACTGGGATGACCTTAGGGTGAGATTGAGGTTTGGCGCACCTTTGAACCTGCTTTAAACTCCCACACTGGCATATTTGCCAAGGCGGTACCCATATTGTCAACCATTTTATGTTCTTTCCATCTATTTTTTTCTTGTAATTATTTTTTTGTAAGCGTGTTTTTGGTTGACAGTGTTCTGTGAATACTACATTTTCTGTTCGAGTTTTATACCTATTTCTTTAGTTTATTATATATATAGTATATATATATGTTGCATGTATCATTAGCTACATAAGGACTAAATCTGCGTGATGCCATTAGCTACATAAGTACTAAATCTGCGTGATGTCCTCTTTGGTGAGTATTATCATGGACGTCCATGGTTTTATAGACAGTGTGGTATTTAAGGATTACGGCGGTCGTCTATGCAGGCATTGTGTGATGTTCAAATTGTCACCATTTCTTTCAAATTTGACCACACACCAAGCGTCCCATTATTTACAGACCAATTTTAAGGGGTGAAATTTCATATATTTCAGGTAGCTCAAGTTGATGGTTCTGTACTAAATTCCTTCAAAAGGCAACAGTGGAGCGCCACGGTGGTGAACTTTTTACTGGCGTTATATAGGAAATAGGAATCGTCTTCACTGAAACTAATGTTTGCTTATGGTCCTCTTCCAAGCGTTTTTAAACGGTGATCCTGGGGTTAAAGGTTAGTATGCTCGTGAGGTACCAGTTATAACGGAACTCGTTATAAAATTATATCTCCTTCTGCACTTGCCTCTGATTAACTTTGGTTACGATTGCAAGTGTCTACAACAGACAAAGGTCAGGTCAGCGATCCAGATGTACCCCCTTTAATAGTGTTTAAGGTCAACGTCATGCAATGTTCGTGTCCGATCCACAATTCATTTACCGTTTGTAATAATGGGATACAACTTGATGTATGTATAGATGGTATGTTGGACACAACTTAAAGTGACACACGGCAATGTTAGTTTTTAAAAAAAAACTCGCGGCGTCCCGTTAGTTTTTCGACATCAACTGCATTTGTTCAATCGTTAATATTAATTATAAGAATAGTATAAAGCAAACTGTTTTTGCAAATTACTAAATGTTAATTACATTTCACCAATAATATATTCAAACCTATGGTAGAACAACGAAGAAAAGAAGAGAACTTACAATTGTATTTACGTATATGCAAGCAGATTTAGTCAAAATAATGCTGAATTAATACATTGAGAAGCTAATGGTAATGCTTGATACTTCAAGATTGTCATGTGTCTCTTTAAGTTCATGCACTTTTCAAATCCAGTCCATCAACTTGGCAGTAGATCACAAGACCATAATGTGAATTAATTTGCCATTAAGATTTGAGCATTAAAAGAAATCAGAAGAAACACTTTTCTCCTGATACAGATTTCCACAGACGTAATAAACTTCTTAGATCTCTGAGATTTCAATGATGCTTGCCTGGTTCATTCAGATGTAAATGACATGATTCAACCATCATTTCCACTGACAGCGGTTACCTGTACGAGACAACTAAACCAGCGTAGCGTCCTCATGCCCTCGCTTAATGACAACCAGCCATTTGCAGGTTTTGACATTGTGCCTATTTATCTAATCAAGAGCAATATGTTACAGGTACGACGTTTATTCTCTTATAAATATTGAAAAGGGGATCGTTTGACAGCAACAAACACAAACAAGAGATACACATAGCAGACTCGGTATTATTGAGTCTGTTCATGAGCGGTAATGCAGCGCGCAACACATCTCATGCCTCCTAGCATCGGCCAGACCAAACCCCAAACTGGAGTGTTGAATTAAGAGTTACCAACTCATTTATGCATATTCAATCACAGGTATTTTAATAACCCATGAATTTAACTATGCTTTTAATCGGCACATACACAGGACCTGAACACGGACAGAGTTGTGATAAATGGTCTTGTAGCATAAAATAGTTTCTTTAAACATATAAAAGAGCCAAAATGTTTATGCTCATCGTTCAACTCATTTGACATGTAGGTTATACCTTTATTACCAAAACAAGAGGCCCAAGTGGGCCTGTAGAGGCTCTTCTGGTTTGATGTGATTCAAAAACATAAACATGATAGAGGCCAACCCAAGAAACATGTTTCCTATCTATAACTGGGTTATCGTGGTGGCCATTTTGAATACTTGACGACAACGAAAAACACAAACTTGAAAGAGGCCAACAACAGGAACATGTATATGATATTTAACTAGAATGGAATAAGTGGTAATATGTTGTTTGATAAATGTCCTTAAATTTTACCTCAGTTTAGCCATGGTGGCCATCATGGATGACTGGAGGCCCCAAAAACACAAATCAGAAGGTGACTAACCACAAAGATCATTGTGATTACGTTTCATCAAAATCCTTCAAGCAGTTTCAGAGAAGATGTCATTTTTAACGTTTTCTTATATAACTCTATGTAAACTTTGGGTCACTGTGGCGGCCATTTTGATTATTCGACGATAACGAAAAACACAAACTTGATAGAGGCTAACCCACAGAACATGTTTATGATATTTCACAAGAATGGAATAAGTGGTTTCGGAGTAGTGTTATCCCTAAAGCGGAATGGCAGGGTGGGTCGGCACGCCCTTTTTTCGCCCCGCCATGCAGTCCGGGAGATGTTTGAAATTTCCTTAAATTTGACCTTATTTTAGCCATGGCGGCCATCTTTGATGACTTGCAGCCGCGAAAAACATAATTCTGAGGGTGACTCTCCTACAGATCATTGTAATGAAGTTTCATCAAAATCCTTCAAGCGGTTTCAGAGAAGATGTTATTTTTAGCCTTTTCCTGTATTACTCTATGTAAACCTGGGATCGCCGTGGTGGCCATTTTGAATATTCGACGATAACGAAAAACACAAACTTGATAGAGGCTAACTCAAGGAACATGTTTATGATATTTCACAAGAATGGAATACGTGGTTTCGGAGATGTTGTTTGAAATTTCCTTAAATTTGACCTTATTTTAGACATAGCGAACATTTTGGACGACTGCCGGCCGCTAAAAACATAAATCTGAGAGGGATTATCCCAAATATCATGGTGATTGTTGCATCAAAATCCTTCAAGAAGTTTAGGAGATGTAATTTTTAACCTTTTCCTATATAACTCTAGGCAAACTTTGGGTCGCAGTGGTGC
>JAWPHD010013926.1:0-64752 GCA_037043455.1 Cyrtodaria siliqua | reverse complement strand
ATGTGATAGTGACGCCGATGAATTTGGCTGATTGGACTCGTTCGAGATTGTGACCTTGGAGATTGTAGTTGGCATCGATTGTTTTTTTTTTTGTTGGTGATGGTTAGTATGGTACATTTATCAGGATGAAAAATCGTTTTCCATGTAGATTTCCACTGGGTAAGCATGTTATGCTTCTTGAAGGATATTTGCGTCTGTCTGTGATTTGATGACGAGATAGACTATGATGTCGTCGGAGAAGAGTCCGACTCTAGATTTAATTGACGTTGGTAGGTCGTTTATATAATAAAGGAATAGGCTAGGTCCTAATGATTCTACGGCAACAAACTCTGACCGCTCTCGTTCAACAATCACTGCCTGTGTTCTGTCCGCCAAGAAGCTGTGATCAAGCGGTTCACCTTTCCATCAATGCCGTAATGTTGTAGCTTGTGTTCAAGTAGACTGTGGCCGACTTTGTCGAACACTGTACTGAACTCCATTATGCAGACATCTACTTGCTGCCCTTTGTCTAGTTTGGATGAAACTTCATCTACAAACTCTGTCAGCTGGGTCTCACATGAACGTCCCTTTCTAAAGCCATGTTTAAGGAATAGAAAAGGTTATTCATATCTGCATGGTTCATGATGGCGCGTGTTACGATATGTTCCTTTATTTTACCACACATATTGTGTCTTTTGAAAATAGATGTTATAAAATATTCACTGGAAAGGAGATACTAACAATTGCATGTATGCATAGAGTAATCTCGACATTCTATCATGACCGTCACTTAAACGGATGTGATTGCTTAATTTAGTTTAATAATATTGTATTGCAGATATGTTACAATACATCAATTCAACATCACAATATTCATAGAAACATATGCAAATGGATTGAACTACAAGTTATTACAACATTAGTTACAGTTCTCTCCATTGTGGCTGAAAAAGTGTATATGATTATCGGTTTGAAATTTTAACAATATATTTAAATATAAATTTGATACAGAAAAACGAAGAAAAAAAAATAATATAATAAAATAATAATAAAAAAAAATCTAAAAATGTAAACTCTGCCGTGCCATTCTACCCACAAGCAATCTCCACCAAAATAACACCACAATATCCCCGTTCAGGCTGATAGAAACATAGCGACAGTAGATATAGACAAAATAAAACGTGATATTGATACAAAGTATCACGTGTTATGTTGTGTATGTGTGGCGGAAGTCAAACTGATTACAAGCCCTATAGAACGGTTTCAAATATATTCCTTCACTTGAAGATAAGAAGAGTATATTTGAAATATTAATTATTTTTATGATTTATTATTATTATTATTATTATTAAATATTATAATTATTCAGTGTTATAACACCGATATTAGGGATTATTACCATTCTAACGACTAACTTAAAGTCAGTAATGTTGTTATTTACTGGTCCTTTGGGATCATCAAGCCCAATCTGGGTGGCTTTTCAGTAGAATACAGTAGAATACCGCTTAATCCGGTGCTAGTGGGGGTGGGGTAGATGTGTATATATATAATATATTACCTCTCATAAACAGACTCAATAAAACCGAGTTTGCCACTTAACTCTCTTGTTTGTGTTTGTTGCTTCCAACGGATCCCCTTTTACTTCTTTCAAAAAATGCCACATACTATTGTCGATATTTTTTCTCATTTGGAAAACCAATTTACTTTTTCAATTTTAAATTGAATGGCAACTCTGGTCATTAGCCTGATACTGTGCATTAGACAACATTCTTCTCTTCCGTGTTATTTTCTGTCATGATAATAGACAGCTTAAATCTCATACGTTCCTATATTTCACAAACTGGTTTTCTTGAAGATATTTATTTTCCGATCGAATATGACTTGACGTTTCATTTAATGTAAAAAAAGCAGTACATATAACTCTTATTTAATGAGAAATAATAAGATTACAATCCAACAAAGTTTCTGATACCTGGCAAAATTAACATTTCTTTACGCAGTTGTAAGTCTGTATTTCGAAAAAAGAAATACATACACACTAAACTGGTCCTGTTACACACAACTGAAAAAAATAATTTCAAAGTTAAATAATAAAATGAATGCATTTTGACGGCGTTCTGGAAATTATTCATTTCTTCTTCGACTTTGTATCTACGTTAACCCAATTGTAGTGGACGTTTCTTGTTTTACTGAATGATTAAACTCTTTAGTTTAGGTTAGTAGTGAGGAGCCCCCACTGGTAAAATAATTATTTATGATAAAATGCGCAAGTTCCACATATTTAAATATTTCCTGCTAAAATATAAAAACGAATTCCATAAAATATATCAGTACTGTATGAACTAGAATGTCTTAACATTATAGGGCGAACTATTTGCGAACTACCAAGTACAGACAACCTTATGACGATTTTTATTTGTTTGTATGGTGTTTTATGTCATTTTCAACACATGTAAGGTTATATATGACGGTCGATTTGTTTGTGGTGTGGCGAACCACCCACTTTTCCTGGGTAGAACCAGTACTGTACATCCCCAGCCATCCGTAAAAATCGACACTTCCTCACTTACAAGTCGAGCTCCCAGGGGGATTCGAACCCGCAGCGCCACAACAACATAATGCTATAAGCGTCTTTCTTTTGTCGTTATGACATTAATTCTAGTGAACTAACCATGCATGTGACCATGCATTGCTATATGTATATATGCTATTCCAAGCCCACCCAAATTCCAAACTGTTTACCGAATAAATTACCTAAGCTACACATTGTACTCGCATCTTATCTTGAATGGGTGAGAACGTGTGCATTCATAGTAAAAGAAACATCCACTACGAATTGAATTGAATGTTGTTTAACGGCTCATCAACACAGTATAGGTTATTTAGAGCCTCCCCAGAGAGAGGGGAAGGATATATAGGAATGCGGGAACCTGCCCTACTCTTATTATCGAATATATTCCTATGGTTCCTTTACGTGCTCGGAGGATAGACCGATAGAAAGTGTCTTGGTCAAGAACACACCGACGGAACTCAGTGGCACCACGGAGGATTGAACCCGGGGCCTCCGGTTACAAATCCGCCGCGCTACCGACTACGAATAGGTAAACGTAGTTAAACTGTCGAACAGGAAATAAGGCATTCACAGAACGCAGTCAATACACTTCAAAACAAAAAAACGAATACCTGAATAAACATTTTTATGACTGAAAGTGTAAATAAGAAAATCCACGTCAGGCATATCCTCCAACAAACTTGGCAGTATTAAAAGCGAGACTTTATACGAATATACATATATATATGAGCCGCAACACACGAAAACGTCCCTTCGGACGTTTAGACGACAACGTCATAAAGTAACAATTTATGACGTCGGCTGGTAATCAATTAATTACTAATCAAATTTCTCGTCACTTCTGTGTTTTACCTAATTATTATATCATATGGAATATGTTTTCTTATATAAATAGTTGATGCTATAAAAAATGGTAGTTGTTTATGTTTGTTTATGTTATTTAATGAAAGACATCATCCAAGACGCCGACGTCGACGTCAAAATTAATGGCGAGTATAATCTTTAATTTTCAAATTGAGATAAAATCATTTTTAATCAAGATATCAACATAAAATAAAGTGAATTTTAAAGAGAAAATCACCATGTTTCAAAAACATAAAAAACATAGAATGTGAAAATTTTGTCTGAAGGGTCGTTTTCGTGTGTTTCGGCTCATATATATAATAATAAAAAAAGGAGATATAAAAGTCGAACAGGAAATGTAGCATTCAAGCACCATAGTCATCCAAAAACACCTACAAAAACAAACAATAATTATACAGATGAATAAAAGACAAGATATGACATCATACACATAAAATGGTTGACAATAGGGATACCGAAACGGTCAGTGGCAAACAAGGTCGTTTGGGGATTAAACCAAGTTCTTTGGTGCACCAAACCTCACGCTTTCCCTATTGTCATCCCAAAAAAATGGGACAGTGTAAATAAAATCATCATCCCCACCTGATTATATTCTCTAACAATCAAGACAGCAGTAATGGCAATATAACACATAAATGATTATGTTTATATAAATATATAAAACAAACAAAAACATGGAAAGATACAAAGAGCAAGTACTCGATGACTGTCAGGAGCCAGAGTAACAAGAGAACAAACCGACAAGACAATATTTAATTGAATTGAATTGAATGTTGTTTAACAGCTCATCAACACAGTAGACAATATTTAAGACAAACATTAAACTCTACCGTCCTTTGAGGATTTAGGTCATACACTAAGTTTGGTTGAATTCCATTCAGTGTTTAAGGAGGAGATATGGTAACGGGGACGGACGAACGGGAGGACGGACAAACGGAGGCTCTAACGATATCCCCTTATACTTCCTTTAAACAATCGTGTGGATAAATATAAGAACGAATACAAATTTAAACGCAATACAGTTAAAAAAATGTATATGATCTTGAGGAGGAGACTGTACCGTCGCACATGCTACGAGTTCACAAATACATGTACGTGTAATACAAGTACAAATACAAGGTACACTCTGCTCCCCAAAACGGATATACTTGTTCCAATAAAACCAGTATGACAGGAGAAATTTGAAAATCACCGAAAAAACATTGAAGTCTCGGTTTGATTGAGACTGTAGTGAACAATGCTAGCTACCGCTCACGGCGCCCTCTAGTCCAGCGATGAGCAGAACTCAATATTTAAAATGTCAATAGTACGAACATGTGTGCCATCTCGAAGATGGTATGCATTTGACAGTAATCATGGAACCTTCAATGTGATAGTAACATACCATTCCATGGCCATCGGCGTATGTTCCTGTTTCTAATAAAATGCTTTGGCCTACACGAGTAAACAATGGGCGAAATAAAAGAAATGGAAGTGAGTTGGGAGCAGATGTTATGAAGCCTGCGTATCAGTCAAAAGACTAAATTAAAAAGCAGACAACATATCATAAGGTCTATCAAATAATTCTCGGAGCCTTTAAAGGCTGGAGTAGTGGATCCACCTACTCGAAATAAAAGGAAACGCTTGGTTTCCAGTCAAATACGCTTACAGATAGTGTTTTTACAAACATAGTGTATTGACATTGCGCACGTGATGACCGTTGACCTCTATTACGTGATGCAGTTTCTCAGCAATGGTCAGTTAATTAAATGATAACATCAGATCATATTATATGTTTTATTTTGATAAGCTAAATCGAGAACTGATCTACAGGATTTGCGTCTACTTTCGAAACGTCTCATCCTGATGCAAATACAATGATAGTTATCAGTCATATTTCTATATAAGTTAAAGTATCGGCTAATATAAGTGAATTCATTTGATTCCGGATAAATACAAAAGCTCTACCATTCAGTTGATAAGTAAACTTCCTTTCAAATGGTTCAGATAGCGTATGCATATCAATGATATGGAAGTATAGAAATATGATGTTACAAAGACACAGGAATAGATATGCCATAAATCGTATGAAATGTGATCTCTGCATTTACATTTCGTATCTCGTCCAGACATTTGCCTAATGTCCTAAGTGGTTTCACTTCCTCCCATTGCATTTTACAACCCTATCTGTCCATCACCAATGATTTCTGAAATATTTACGCCGTCGAATGTGTCTATTTTGACAGTTTTCCTTACCGTCATCATGTTTTTATATAGTTTCAACGATATGAAATACGCACTCTTCACATATGGTTGTTTATATGCTACAACGTAGATGTAACATGACTTTAGTTTTCGCTTAGCGCAGTTTTTACCTCAGCGCACGAGTTGCAAGCCTTCGTAACATAAACATATTTGTGTATGTATATATGGAAAAATGAGACCACTCTATCAGCCATGTGATCTTGAAGACACTTGTGATGACGACACAGTCTTGGATCAGTTTGATGTGGAACGATTAGAAGATGCCTTGGAGGCAATAATTAGTGACCACCAAGACAATAGTGAAAGTATGAGTGTTTATGAGGGTCCGACAGGTCAAAACGAAATTGACTTCTTCGTAATGATTTTTGCCGGCGATAACGGAAGTGATGTCATCTGAAAACAACATGACCACCAGTGAGGATATTACTGATGGTAAATTTGATGATAAACGTGATTGTGACATCAGTGTTTGTGATGAAAGCGGTGACAGCGGAAGTCCTGCAGTTGCCAGTGAAGATATTAACACCGTTGATAATGACATCGTCACCTACATTGACGTGACTGATTCTGGTGAAGATGCTGATGACGACGTAAGCGTCAGTGGTCAAATCCGTGACAATGGAATTGTTGATGATGCTTTTTCCAGTGAAGAAAGGGGTACGATTGATAACAACATAGTTGTCGCCAACAGTACTGCAAACATTGATGACAGTGACGATGAAGGTGATGATGATGTAATCATTAATAGTGACGATGATGATAATGACTTTGTTTATGTAGAAGTGAAGACAATTAACGTGACTCTTCAAAAGACTACACGCTTTAAGTAGTTGAAAAACATCGTTTATTAGCTATTCTGAAAACTGTATTCCACATGACATTAATGTTCAGAATATTTTTGATTATATTCACAATGAGTTTACTGAATATGCAAATTATTATCAAGATAAGTAGTAAATGTTTTGCAGAATTATGATAATGAACAGTGAATAATGAAAAGTGGAAGATCATTGTTTTTTTCGGGAGGAGCTGTGTAACGATTTTAGTGATTAACTGTTTGTGATTCAATTTCGTTTGGCCATACATATGTACCAGTAGTATATACTCCGTTGGATTTTTTATTATGTTCATTTGGTATTGTATATGATTTTCATGAAATATTGTATATGATTTTACTAAAATATCGTGCGACGAAAGAAAGATACAAATATCGGACAGGGAAAACAGCATTCAAGGAGGTCAGTCAATCACAAAACACAAACACGCAAATATACAAACGAGAAGACAAAAGTAATACAAAATGCCATCGACATCACAAACACAAAAGGGTTGACCCATTAAATTACTCTTTTTTGAAAATAGGGCTACCGCCTTCGAACGGTCAGTGGCAACAAAGGCCACTTGGGGGTTTAAACCGGTTCTAGGGTGCATCAAAACTCACACTTACTCTACTGTCATCCCATTAAAACAGGACAGTGTAAATAAAGAAATCCCCGCCATGATCTAATCTCTAACCAACAAGGCAGCATCAATAGGCAATGTAAGTTAAACACAAATATGCTCGTGTAATATAATGCAAAAAAAACAATAACATAGAAAGCCACAATGAAGGTACTCAATGATTTGGCAGAAGCAAGAGCAACAAGAGAAGGACACGACAAGAAAGATCATAGACTAACATCAAACGCCACCGTCCCAAAGGGCCTTAGGTAGGCGTCAGCATAGTGTCCTAAGCCTGTCCGGTCATCGTACAATTAAAGAGGAAAGCATAGTGGGGAACTGTAAAAGGGTCCACTATCAGGCGTGCAGTACGTTGCAAAATGAGAGGGTCATAACGTCTTTTGATAAACTTTTTAACAAGATTAACAAAGATAGTATGGTTGTGCCCTGTCAGATGTGTGTTTTTTTTGGCGCTCGTTAAACAAGATGACAACTGTTAAAGGAATATATCAACCAAACTTACTTTTATTATTGTTGTTGTATATTAGGAAGTACATATCAAATGGCTGAAAAAGGTTTTCTTAAATCAAGCAAATAATGCCTACTATGTTCGTAGATCTACGCTAACAAGTACGGCATCCTCAGACCCACTTGAGCCTTTAGTCTGTGAAAGTATTTAGTAGGTATTTATAAGGTGATATTAGTTGTCAAATAGTCAAAAACAGATGCCGCGTTTTAATTAACGTAGCCATCCGGCGAACAACCGCCAACTTTTACAACATTTGTACATCGTTTCTAAACATACTGAAGACGAGGTATATATATATCTATACATATAGATGGGGAAAAAAACATTTATACAGTGCTATAGTTTACAAAAACTCAAGCGCTTTCGGCTAACGCCTTCATCAGGAGTACACAAACACGAAAATAACAAATACAAAACAAAAAACACTAAAATACACGGCAGTTTAAACAAAACTCTTTGAGAAACAACTTATCGTTTGGCAGTGTTGCAGGAACTGTTTTCTTTGAATAGACACTCTGGAGCCAAATGTGATACTAATAAAAGAACATATCTGGTTGGATGAGGGAAGGACTGTACCCTGACATTTAGTTATGAAGAGAGAGTAAAAATGTGAAAAAGATAACACAAGCCCTACCTCAAAAGCTTAAACCTAAAATCGATACTGCAGGATAAAGTATAAAGCAACTCCAAAGCTAGTGAAAACAATGACTAAGGCTAAATAAATTAAATTAAATAAATGGAGATATTTTGATCAAGGGAAGTAACAAAAGTACTAATAATAGAACATTGCTGGTTGGATTAAAGTGAAATTGTACGCTGACATTTATTATTAGTTATGAAGAGAGAGTATGTGAGTGAATAACCCTACTTCTATACATAAGACAAAGAATCGATACTGCAGGATATAGCAAAAACAACTCCAAAGTTAATTGAATAAGGCTAAAATAATATATAAATGGAGAAAATTGGATCAAGGGAAGTAATAAAAACTGGAGTATGTGTGTTTACATTTATATATTCTGTAAGATGTATCTAGTCCCCTTTGTTGATTCCTACTGGATGTTTTGTGTTTAAGCGTCTTATCCAGTACGTTTCACGCAATTTACGTTCTGCGTCGGTCCAATTTGGATTGTGTTCGATGCATGTCAGAGACAAGTCGTTGAACGTGTGGCCTTCTGAACTGAAGTGTTCGGCCGCTGGCGACCTAGCAAACCTACGTAATTTACAATCGGAGCGATGGAGGTTAAATCGGAGGTTCAACGCCTGCTTTGTTTCACCGACATACTGTTTTTTGCAAATCAAGCACGTCATTAAGTAGATGACGTTTGCGGATTTGCAGTTTGTGACACTTTTGATTGTGTTTTTGGCACCGAGTGAAGATAAGAAATAATTTGCGGGAGACATGTATTTACAAGTCTGACATCTCGATGTATGGCAAGGGCCTGACTGTCCTGTGGTCTGAGTATTGGAGTCGGGTTTCAACTTGGCTGCAACAAGGATGTCGCGGAGACTTTTAGGTCTCCTGTACGCCATAATGGGTTTTCTAGGCAGCATTTTGTTCAGACGTTCTGACTCCTCTATGTGTGACCAGTGTTTATTAATAATCTGTTTCACATTGGGAAGGTCAGGGTGGTATGTAAGCACGAAAGGTAAAGTTTGCTCTGAACTGTTTGTCTTCGACTGGTATTCAAGGAGTTCTTTTCTGTTGAGGTTCCGTGCTTTGTCTATTGCATTGACAATGTCTGTCTTGCAGTAACCTCGCCTTGTAAGGTGCTCCGAAAGTTCGCTTGCTCTGATTTCGAATGTATTGGTGTTTGAACATATTCGTCTGATACGAAGTGCAAGACTGAACGGTATGTTCTTGCAGCAGTGTTTAGGGTGGCAACTGTTTGGCAGAAGGTACTGGTGTGTGTCCGTGGGTTTGGAGTAGAGGTCAACAATAATTACATTGTTCTCTATATGTGAAACTGTGTCTAGGAACACGTGTTTCTCATTGGAAACCTCTGCTGTGAATTTGATTGAGGGATGGAATGCATTGACCTTGTCTATAAAGGCTTGTAAAGTGTCTGGTCCATGACACCATTGCATATCAACATCGTCAATAAAACGTAACCACGACAAAGGTTTCAGTGGTACAGATAGGAGGAGTTGTTCTTCCAGTCTGCCCATAAACACATTTGCATATGAAGGTGCCATTTTTGTCCCCATGGCGGTGCCCTGAACCTGGAGGTAGTTTTTCCCATTAAATTCGAAATTGTTGCACTTGAGGATAAGCGTAAGGAGCCTAACAAGTATGCTGGTGGGTGGATCTTTATGAACTCTACGATCCCATGCCTCCTTACAAGCCAAAATACCTTCTTCGTGAGGAATGTTGGTGTAGAGGGATGTAACATCCAATGATACAAGTTGAGTGCTTTCCGGGACTGATATGTTGGACTCTAGTCTCCGAAGATAGTCTGTGGTGTCTTTGATGTATGACGATAGAGATACAACATGGGGTCTCAGGTGAAAGTCTATAAATTCTGATATTTTTCTGTGGGATGATCGTTTGCCGATACTATTGGTCGACCGGGATTACCTGGTTTGTGAATCTTTGGTAAAAGATAAAATCTGCCTGCTTTGGGGTTAGGAACTAAGAGGTAGTCCATATTGGCCTGACTAATATGACCTTGTTCAAACAGTTCTGTTACAGCATTGGTCACTTCGGCAGCAAACTCTAAGGTTGGGTCATGGTCAAGAGACGTGTAGAAGGTTGAGTTATTCAACTGTCTTTCCGCTTCGGATACATACTGGTCTCTATCCATAACGACCACTGCTGAACCTTTGTCCGCAGGTTTGATTATGATATCTGTTCTCTTTTTTAGTGAGTTGAGCGCAATTTGTTCTGTTCTAGATATGTTTTGATGGTGTGAGTTAGGTGGCTGGAATGCTGTGATATCTGCCTCTACATTTTGAATGAACGCTTCGAGTTTACCTGACTGTCTGGGTGGTTGCCAGTCACTTCGGAGTTTAAATTTCTTATACCTCTCAGTTTCTTGTGTGGTGTTTATGTCTGGTTGAGTATCTGGCTGTGTGCTCATAGATGTATTCGAATGGGGTGTCTGGTCCGGCTGAGAAGTGGTATTATGAGGTGTGACACTGTTGTCATGCCCGAAATCGGGTTTTTCAAAATGTGATTTGAGTCTCAGCCTTCTGCTAAACACTTTAGTGTCTTCTATAAGGCTGCCTCTGTCATAACGTTTGGGGCATGTAAATACATGTCTCCCGCAAATTATTTCTTATCTTCACTCGGTGCCAAAAACACAATCAAAAGTGTCACAAACTGCAAATCCGCAAACGTCATCTACTTAATGACGTGCTTGATTTGCAAAAAACAGTATGTCGGTGAAACAAAGCAGGCGTTGAACCTCCGATTTAACCTCCATCGCTCCGATTGTAAATTACGTAGGTTTGCTAGGTCGCCAGCGGCCGAACACTTCAGTTCAGAAGGCCACACGTTCAACGACTTGTCTCTGACATGCATCGAACACAATCCAAATTGGACCGACGCAGAACGTAAATTGCGTGAAACGTACTGGATAAGACGCTTAAACACAAAACATCCAGTAGGAATCAACAAAGGGGACTAGATACATCTTACAGAATATATAAATGTAAACACACATACTCCAGTTTTTATTACTTCCCTTGATCCAATTTTCTCCATTTATATATTATTTTAGCCTTATTCAATTAACTTTGGAGTTGTTTTTGCTATATCCTGCAGTATCGATTCTTTGTCTTATGTATAGAAGTAGGGTTATTCACTCACATACTCTCTCTTCATAACTAATAATAAATGTCAGCGTACAATTTCACTTTAATCCAACCAGCAATGTTCTATTATTAGTACTTTTGTTACTTCCCTTGATCAAAATATCTCCATTTATTTAATTTAATTTATTTAGCCTTAGTCATTGTTTTCACTAGCTTTGGAGTTGCTTTATACTTTATCCTGCAGTATCGATTTTAGGTTTAAGCTTTTGAGGTAGGGCTTGTGTTATCTTTTTCACATTTTTACTCTCTCTTCATAACTAAATGTCAGGGTACAGTCCTTCCCTCATCCAACCAGATATGTTCTTTTATTAGTATCACATTTGGCTCCAGAGTGTCTATTCAAAGAAAACAGTTCCTGCAACACTGCCAAACGATAAGTTGTTTCTCAAAGAGTTTTGTTTAAACTGCCGTGTATTTTAGTGTTTTTTGTTTTGTATTTGTTATTTTCGTGTTTGTGTACTCCTGATGAAGGCGTTAGCCGAAAGCGCTTGAGTTTTTGTAAACTATAGCACTGTATAAATGTTTTTTTCCCCATCTATTAATTTATTCCAACATTTTCGTATCCCCTCGGGGATCCAGTGCTTTTTGAAAGGTATTTTGTAGATGTATGTATTTTCTCACCCTTATATCTATACATATATATATATATAACTTACATATTTTGATAATTCCACTCTGCAGACACAATATAAACGGCTTTAACCGGAAAGGCCAACCCCAAAACCTGAAACATTGAATTAAGAATTACCAACTCATGATTAATGTTACGCATATTCAAACTCGGGTATTTTAAGAACCCGTAAAAATCATATACTTTTAATTTTATAATACATTATCATATGACCTGACCACCTGGATAGAGTTTTATAGTGTTCTGTTATTTGGCGGGTTAGTTTCTTTAAGTATTTCGTATTGAAATTTGTTTAAGCCATTAACGGTTCTCTATGCACGACAGAGTTTCCAAGCGAACCCAACTTCAAAGAATATTCATGATAAGATAAAAAGAGTATAAAAGGAGATATTTGGAAATATTTGGAAAAACATTACATTCCAGAGTTGTATTCATTCAAGTTTTGTTTAGCCGGCAATGCCGTAGACACATCAGCCATATCCCTACTCTTTATATGTTGAACGTCAAGCAATGGATATATTAGTACCATTTGTTTAGGTCTTTGTGATTTGGCCGAGGATTTAATCCAAAACCTCCAGCCTGCTAGGCGAACTCTCTACCACTTAGCCACGATGTGGTACAATACGGAAATATATATGCGAGGTTACTTATGCAATATTGCACTCGTTGCAGTATAATGTATGTTTAAGTTCACAAATATCTGAGCTGACAATCGCATTTTGATTGTTTTGAGAACTATCATTTTGCAAATGATAATATACGGTTAATTTCATTCTCCAGTTTATTTTCGTAAATGTCTCGGACGTGTTTGTTGCTCGTCTCCACACCACAAAGGATAAACGAAATTGGATGAAGCGCCTCATAGTACCTGGGAACAGTCTCAACCAAAAAACCAATTCAGATATTTTCTGTAGTCTGTAATTCTGCCTATATTCTGCATGCAGTTCAGGATACAAAGGTGCTGTTGGTTGCCTCAGCTTTCAGTTAAGAATTCGATCTTTTTAATTTTAATCTTTTGTCTTTGTAATGACACTACACGATTAGGCGCAACTGGGTTACTTTCCGAGGTTATACAGTTAATCACAGAACCCGCTTTTATTTAAAATGGAACGTCGAAGGCTGCATAATCTGAACGCACATTTTTGCCTAAGGAAATAATAACACCAATAATAATAATAGACTTTATTTACAGAGGGTAATACATATTTAGTTACAAAACTAATTTTCCATGTGACCCTCAAGGGAAATAGTGTATTATATTTGATACACCCCGTCCACGGATACGATAACTCACACTTCACCGTTTTCTTTTAAGCTTACTACCCAAATTCGCAAAATACGCCCATCACGCAGAATAACATACCCAGATTTTCGATGATGTCCACCATTACCCCTCCCCCACGCATACCTGACGTCTATCAGTCCTCTAGCCGATTTAGCCCTTATAGTAATCAGCGTTTTTTGTTCAGCTTTAAAAAGGTTGGTATCTGCCTCCAGTTCTACAGTTGTTGTATATTATTTTGTGCGCTTGCTATTTTATCATAAACGCCATACCCTACTGCCGAAATTCTGTCATTAATAGAGCTTTCGAGATTTTACTACTTCTAGTAATGTCCTTTTTGATGACATTTTTGACCTCCTTGCTTTTATAATTACTTGTTCCAATATACTAATTGTTTATGATATGTTACATGTGTTTTCTAAAAAACAATTAAATGGCAATCCGTGATTTTTTATTTTGTTATTGTTATCATCCCTTACCTGTGGGAACGCCAGGAACTAATTATTCAGCTTTTTTGATCATTTTGATACTCCGCGACAGGGATTTTTTTTTGTATTGTTGCCGGACTATTTCCTTAAAAAAAAATCACAAAACGCCGCCATTTTCTTTTTGTAAAAATGTCGATTCAGACCTCCGTTATCAATTTTACGCGTATATAGTTTACAGGAGTGAACACTTTTTGTAAAATACGTCATCAATACGTAGAATGTGTTTACACGTTGGTAAACGTTGAATCCACTGAGTTTTGATAGCGATATCTGATGCAGGGTGTTCACGATGGGATAAACAATTGGAAATATACAAAGGTTAACGTAATGAAGGAAACAGTTGACTGTCTTAGAACTCTGCAGGCAAATAACACGTGAGTTCAAATGTGTACATGTACAACTCTTTTTTTCGTTTGTTTATGCAGTGTTTTCTTGAAATTTGCCAAGCACATCGATATTGTGTATAGTATCAGGAACTGGATCAGCCGTGACAGTTGTTGATTTAATTGAATTGTTCATATGATTCCTCTCTCAGAATCATTCTTGTTTGAATGACCTGTAGCCATAGACCTGAGGCCCTCCCAGGGGTGGTCCATGTTCTCTTGTTCCATGACATACGACCCGGTGATCACCAAAACATTTAGCTTTGTTCCCCAAAAATATGTTTCCAATGTTCCTCAAAAATATTACCAATAACATACAATGTTCCATTGTTTCCCAAAAATAAATGGTCATGTTCCCTTGTTCCCCAAAGTCACTGGGAGACCCTCAGCCCTGAACCCTGTGAAGGGTACAACTTATGGTATGCCTGTAATGGCCACTGTCAAACCCCACATTTGCTGCATGGCCATGGGACACAGCAATTCCTAAACCTCATCCCTGCCACCCACTTTTCTACACTTACCCACAGGCAGCTGACGCATACCCTCCCCATGGACTTTTTACCCTTCTTTGCAGCAGCCTGTAAAAGGCCCATTCCTCACTCTCATTTCTTTTAAAATCATGCAGACTTACCCACTTTTTAAACTTACCTTGGAAATTTCATTCCCCATTACGGATTCCACCCCTAATTAAGAGCAAAAGGCCACTTCCCAAAAACTGGTAAAAAGGCCCTGCTGCCCCCCCCCCCACCCCACTATCCCCAACCCCCTCCCCCTCTCTTCTACGTCTCTCCCGCATATTTTCTCTACAACTTACTTAAAATGTGTTCAATGAAATGCTAAGTACTGCAACACTTGGTTTTCAATTAAAAACAAAATATACACCACATCCCAGTTCTATTTTATTTGTTTGACTCTGCTAAAGTGATCTGTGTACCATGAACAGGGCTGTTTTACTTTATGTAACAGAGACCTCCAAAAGGCCTCTTTCCCAACTGAGAACTTGACTGTTTTTTTCCCCAATTCTGGCAGAAATTTGTACCAATCAGAAAGCATCAGTGTATCAGAATTTGAGAAAAAGCATTAATTCTGCAATGTGTTTTTGTCTGTGGAGTCAGTTCTGACTGAGAAACAGTAATTATAATAACTGTTTGCTGAAAATATGAATAAAGCATAGTTTTGTCATATTTACTTAATTGGTAAAATCTTACATCTTTCCCAAAATGGACAGGCCTGGGCCTCTTCCCAATTTTGTGGAAAAAAGCTCTGACGAACACATTTTCTAAATAACAATACATAGAAATAAGAATTGAATACATAGGTCTAATTATTATTTAATTACAGCAAAATGTTCAGATCCAAATGAAAATTTGGCAATTGCATTTATACACTGTTTCATTTTTTTTATAGGGAGACATCAGACATGATACCTGCATGTTACATATGCGACTGTTGGTTGGATGAGGTGAGGTTGGAGGAGCTCGCAAAAACAAGCTGGATTTCATAGAGGTTTGTAAGCAGAACTTATTTGTATGGTGGGGAAGCATTTCACATCAAAGCAAAAAAAGTAAAAACAATAATAATAATTAGATAAATCTAGTTAAAACACCTGGAAACCTTGCCTTGAAAGGTGGAACTGAGAGGCAATATTAAACCATGAAAAGGATCTAAAACAATACATACGTTCTCAGTATTAAACAAACAAACATTTGGTAATTTTTTTCAGTACATTTTATATTGAATAAGACCAAATTAAATATAAAGGTCTGTGTTTACTGTAATAAACCAGACCAACTCCCTTAATACACTGCTGACCTCTTTTAATTGGGAATAAAATAATAATCAGTTATTCTGAGGTAAAAAATAATATAATCTGTTTTAATATGTTTAAGCCTGCAGCCAGTCAGATTTTTCTTTCTTTAATGTTCTTGTGGTCTAAATATAATTCATGGAGTAAAAAAATAATAACAAGTAAATATTTGATACCAAATAAATATACTGGCCCACTTTTATCGACAATGATATGTAAACACAGGTTTAATTTTTATTTTTTTGGCCTGTATAGGTTCTATATAAAATACATATTTGTATATTATTAAAAGTGATCAAGTTTTAGTATTTCATGCACAGCAGAAATTTAAGTTGTAATACTCATTGTTTGCATTTTCTTTATTTTTCAGACAAGTTGCTGCCATTTTCACAAATCACAAGGTTATGGTATACAACTTTAATGGATCCAAGTATTGAACAATACATTGAATGGATTATCTTGAACTACATCTACAGTTCTTGTTCTCAACACTAATTGACACTCAAGCTTTTCACAAGGATCTGTGCATGTTGGTTTCCTCCCACATGCATATAGCACTGTCATCCATGCCAATGAGAGTGATGTGAAAAAGTAATTTTGCTTATTTCATACTCAATAAAACAAAACACTCATCATTCCATTTGAGACGTTGAAGTACATAGTTTTATTGAACTGACTGTTACGTGTACATATAACGGAGAATACATGTCAGGGATCATTCTAAGATTGACTTTCAATGAGACAACCTGTCCCATTTGATTGATTTTAATGAGACATTCACCATTTTCATGAAACATTTCCGATGCGAAGCCGAATGCAATCAATAATATTAATTACTAGAATAGTGCAAAGCTAATAGTTATTATTATATTACTAAACTGATGATAATATTGCACCAATAATGTATACATTTCACTCACTGCCATTACCAGTATGTATTATATGTTTGGCATGCCTATTAAACAAATGATTTCTTTTTCAGTTGAATGACTGCCATCTTCGGGATGGTTAAAATGTTGTGCTGTTGATTTTATGAATATTGAGTTCTGCTCAACCCGGGGCTAGAGGGCGTGAGCGGTAGCTAGCATATTTCACTACCACTCATGAACAGTCTCAATCAAACCGAGACTGCCATATTTCGTTTGTGTCGTGCTCGGCCGTTTCCAAAGGTCCATTATCATACTCTGTTTTTATGAATTCATTAAACCTGAGTATATACAACTTTTAAACTACACTTGACCTCCCTATAATATATATATATCTGTGCCAGTGGACATGGCAGACACTTATGGATCACTTTAAGCTCTGTCAGCTCTCATGTAATTATTATCTCTATTACCTATCATAGGCGTAGCCAGTTTTTCCAAATGTATACGCACACCGAAAAAATACGTTTGGGTGGGGGTGTGGGAGGGGGGTCCGGGGAGCCTCCCCCGGGAAAAAAATTAAAATAAGGAAGGAAATTGTGCATTCTGAAGCACCTTTCTGGCGTTTTATTATGCTCGGCATTTTTTGTATTACGCACGTGCGTATTGTGCGTATAGGGCGCTACGCCCTTGCCTATGTTCATGAAAATACACACACACCTTCGTCTTACTCTATCAAGTTTTTCTTTATCAATTATTCAATGCTATTGACATGTCCAATAACTATGAATTTTATTTTGGCAAAGTTGTAGTTAGAGCTTAATATTATGTACATTGAATATGAAAATGAAACGCATTACGCATTTGAATAGACGCCTATAGTCTTTCAGACCGCCTCCAATCCATTTAAAATGGTTCTGCTTAATAAATCATGAATGACAAATGTCCTTGCTGACAAAAGCACATGGCAGACTTGTGTGTTATAATAAATGATGCTGTTTTTCATGTTTTTCTCATTTTGGCGACCATCTTAAAATGTTAAGTAAGTTAGAACATTAAAAAATAGAAGATGCTGCACAGTAGCCGATTTATAAGTTTAAAGTAATTATATAATGTTAATAGCTCTTATTTATTCCATGGTGAGACAACATACACGCTAGACCACGAGACAATATACGTTTCAATTGAATTTAATGTTGTTTAACGGCTCGTCAACACAGTATAGGTTATTTAGAGCCGCCCCAGAGAGAGGGAAAGGATACATAGGAATCCGGGAACCTGCCCTACTCTTATTATTGAATAGATTCCTATGGTTCTTTAACGTCCTCGGAGGATAAACCGATACACGGGTTTACGTCCCCATCCGACGGACGAGGCTAAGGGAAAGTGTCTTGGCCATCACTAACTCGGCCGAATCCGATTTTTATTGGAAAACAAATCTACAAAAGGATACTAAGTTTAGGGTTATTACACTCGCGAGCCTATCTACCTTATAGACTATACATGTATGCAGAGTTCTGTCCATCCCTTACTGAATGGTACTAATATAGTTTCATAAAAGATGGTAGGTGTCATTGACGTAGCTCTGCGTAAGCACGGTACGCCCGACCCTACGCTTAACTCGGAAATGGAAAATGGAAAAAGTCCAAAAATGCAATAACAATGGAGGAGGAGGTATTGGCGTGGGGGGGGGGGGGAGGGGAGGAGGAGCCTTAGCGGGCAGCCTTAGCGGGCAGCCTTAGTGGTCGATTGCCAATCATGTGTTAAAGGCGCTGGCACGGTTTAATACACAGATTGTTTCAAAGATGCTATTTCACAGACTTTCAAAAAAGAAAGAGGCCTCGGTTACCAGTGGAGAAGGCGTTGAACCTAAGGAGCTGGAGCCCTGGTGATGGCATGTCTAATGGGACTATTCACCCATCTTACTTCCATCTGCGGTCGCTGTTCTAATCAATAAAGCCCTAGTTCATATTATATTTGCGACGACAATCCAAATGGCCTTTAAAATACATTTAAAATCATAGTTCGGATTCTATATTAATTATGTCCATTTAAAAAAAGTGCTGGGTTTGTGTGTGTGTGGTGGGGTGGGTGTGGGGGGGGGAGTGGGGATGGGGGAGGGTGAATGGGTCGAAAGGATTGTAGCCAATGATACTTTTTTTAAAGGGCTCTTCGACCAAAAAAAAACATTAAAAAGACATGTTCTTTCGAACGAAGATTTAAAAAATTGTTCGCGTACACCTTTTCACCCTGTGATTATACTATTACAACCATTGTGACGTCACAATTCTGTGATAGAAAGTGGTCTTCCGGGAAACACGGTATTGATTTGTTTGCAATATTTTCAATCAAAATCGAATTTAAAATATATCATGTTAGCATAAATATTTTGTCTCTTATCGACTGTCTGTTCACTACAATATCAGATAATTTCAGAATGTATCACACACAGAGCTGACCGATGTATTGCATGCCGTATTTCATGCCGTGTAACAAAACTACACGAAAACAACGTTCGAAACGCTTGCGTAAAACAGTGACCAAACGATTTTTTGGTAGAAAAAGGTACTTTTTTCAAATTTGCTTTAAAATTCACATACTGCTAGAGGAAGGATTAAACTATGTTCTTGTCTTCTTTCTCGCTGTTAAAATCTTCATATAAATCAAGGTACAAAATAAAAAAAATTGAAGTCGATCGACAAACAGCTGACATTTTGCTCTTTCGCATGTTTGTTGACTGAAATAATTTTCACAATAACACAACATAGACCAAAATTTATTTTTAAAAGTAGGCCATGAAAATGATGGTTATTTTATAAGGAAATGGCTTGTATAAATTTTGTTTTAATTGTAGTGATACAAATGTGATTGTGAAAGTTTTTTGTATGACAGACCTAATAATATTAATATGTCTGTGGTATGAAGCACACGGTTGAAGAGAGTCTCACTTTTCTGTGTGTAATTTTATGAACGGTCATGAAACGTTTTTTTGGGTAGAAAAAAGTACTTTTTCCAAATTTTGATGAAATTTTACAGACCTGAAGAGGAAGACTTTTTCTTGACGTTAATGCTTTCGTCTTTTTTCTATCAATTTGATTAAAAGCTAAAATTTCACATAAATTTTCGAAACGTTCGGTAATTTGTAAAAGCCAAGACATCGTATTTTTAATAACATAGAATCGACAAAACAAGTAAAAACTTAAAATTCATTCTGTAACAAACGAATTCATGTATTTGTTTATGTGTGTCATCGTTGTACATAGTCAGTTGAATACAGTTTACATCACTGTTGTCATTTTGACCGCCATCCTGAAATCTGCTCAAAACGCAGTTTGTTTACGTGTTTTGCGCGTGGCGTTTTTAAGTAAATATCCCTCCGCGGCGGCTTGGCGCTCCCACTGTACTTCTATGTTTAACTCAGGCAGACAACGAAATTCAGAACGTTGCAATTGGGTTGTTATAATGTCATCACATCTTTTCTTAGTAACTAGAGCAACTCCAATTAAAGAACCGTTTAAATAGTTTTTACTGGTATTTATTTCATACAGTTGCTTGACTACAGCAAAATAAGGCGGTCTTTGTCTCCAGTATTTACCTTTAAGCCAACCCATTCCAGGGGTACAAGGATAGATAATTGATTGTCTGATAATTTATTTGACTTCTATTTCTATATCCAGCCCTTAAACCTCTCTCAGAGTTAAATCTTCTGTTTGTGTTTCTAATGATTTCACAGATGTTTCTATTTTATCCGCATTCATTGATAACACTTGTAAAGGTGTATTTTCTGTATCTGGTGCTTTCCAAAACTGCCGCAGCCTTCCGAGATAGTTTAGTCTTGCTGGTATAATCAGGACAATTCAAATATTCTCTTATAGCACGTGTTAACCCCCCTCCCCCTCCCCCCTCCCCAGGAAAGAAATGATGGTCCTCCTTGTTTCGAGTTTAGACTTTTTACTTTATCAGCAACCACCCAATATAATGTTTACCATCCGGATCTAACCTAAACTTTTAACTATAAACTCCATTCAATTAAACCGTTACTTGCAGAATGATGTTCTTCTAGTAGACCCATTCATCGAGAAGAAGTTGCCCTAGCCCGGTGCAGGATAGGGCATACACGTCATACTCATTCATATGTGTTACAAGCTGAGCAATTACCAGAATGTATACCCGGCATTGCACCGTTAACGGTCAAACACATCTTCTTGGAATGTGTAGACTTTGATCCTAGGCGTCAAATGTACTACAATGTTAATACTATGAAATAATTATTTGATACTATAGATTTTAGTCTTGTTTTAGATTTCCTAAAAGAATTCAGACTATATAAATCATTATAATGTGTTCTTATATATATTTATTTGTTTATATACCCGTTGACGGGCATTTGTTGATTTACATATAAAGTTTATAGTACTACCATATCATCCCTAATTTTTAATAGTTTTATCTTTATATATTTACATTACTTTTTAATTACTAATTAATTTCTTCATCTTTCATCGGTTTTTGCGCACAGTATGACCTATTTATGTGTCGACGTGCCGTAAAACACCATCCATTCATTCATTCTAACCTAAAATTATCATACTCTGAAGTTATTTTTTTCATTTCCTTATAGAATTCTTTTACAAGACTTTTTTTCTGGGCAAATAATGCTTGTTTTTTGTCTTGGCCTGTAAGGTAAGCTCCGGTTTAGAACGTCTCCTTGAAATTCTTAACTGGGTCGTAATTCTCTGATGTCAGTGTCATCAATATCACCAACCTCATCTGGGTCATATGCAGGATTATTAAAATCATTTCCACCTTCAGCCATTATTATTATATTAGAAAGATATAATTTCTAAATAAAGTATGTCAATACGGAAATAAATAAGATCCTTATAGAAAACTGAGAAAATCTATTGGGTTTAAAGGCATCCGTCAGAGCGTCGTAATAACAAATAACTCAAGTTCTATCGACCAAGAGCATCAACTTCTTGTAAGATTCCCTAATTTGAGTTCTAATGATGTTGTTGTTCCGAGAACTGCTAGTCTGACTTTTACTATTGCAATAAAAAGTACAGATGCTAATGCCACTCTGGTTCAGAATCTCGGCAGTGTCATCGTGAAGAAAACGACAATAAGAATAAGTGGCAATGAGGTTATGAGTATAGAAGATAGCGATATATTTTATTGTTATACTGAGTTGTGGAAACTAAAACAAAAAGAAAAAAATGGCTTATCGAGGCGTTGGTGAACCTAATATGTTGAAGCATGGAGTAGTTTCGGGAGATGCTGGTGTCAATGCGGAAGACCAAGCCATCGCATATGCTTATAGAGACAGATTCTGTATACCACTTGAAAGTCATATGCCATTTTATCAAGCGGATTAGGCGATAGGTTTGAATATGAACTGACTTTCAACAAATATTCAGAAGTCATTCGATCAACTGATGACAATTCCACTTAAATAATAAAGAATATTTGTCTATGGTCACCGAACCTGAACTGGCAAGAACGATAAGTCATCACTATCGTGGTAAGATGGCAGTATTGTATGACAGTATTTACGCTGTCAAAATATTGTAAAAATCAAGTTTGACACTCTTTGGAATATCAATCTAAATGTCCCACACGAAGTACGAAAGGTATTTTGATGTTGTTTGGAGACCCTGAACGTGACAGCCTGAAACGTTTTATAATCCAAACATAGAGAAAGTAGAAATAACAATTGAAGGTCTTCCTAACCAACTGCACAGTCGAGGCTTGCGAGCGTGGGATGAAATAAATAAGTATTTCACCTGAGGCCCAAAGAGAGACGTCGTTGTGGAACAGGTGGCAAATGCATTATCTCTGGCCAGAATGACTATTGGAAAATATCTAACAGACAAGTATGCTTGATGGCTTGATCCTACAAGCACAGATGATAATTCCTTACACAGAAGCGGTAGGAGAATCATAAATGCCTCTGAGGGAATTAAAATACAAATGACTAAAAAAAAAGAAGGAAATGCAGTTATAAACTTATCTGTATATTATACAAGACGCACTGATTAATTTTGAAGATGGAAGATTCAAAGAAGTGTTATAATGATTATACTCACTCTGCGATTATCTGCGGACAAACTAGGTGTGGAAAACAGAATTTTTCCTTGACCTACTTGAAAATGAATACAGAGTTGTTTTTGAAAATATAGTTATTCTATGGATAAAAAAATAAAACTCGTTAATCCTGTTACTAAAAATGGTGATGAGAAACTTCATGAAACGCTGAGAATCGTTTTTAATCAATATGCTGGACAGCCAACACTTTATAAAATTGATGACTGCTCGGCAATCAAATCGTTGACAAAGAAAAAATATATGCTATCGGAATTAACTTTTTCCGACAGACACCCAGAACAATCAGTTTGGGTAATAAGCCAAAGGTATAATAGCAAATTGAAAGATTTAAGAGAGCAGAAAAAATGATTATGTATTTTTTACACAAAAGATAGAGACAGTTTGGAATGATTAAATGAATGAATGACTGATGTTTTACGGCACGTCGACACATAAATATGTCATACTGTGCGCAAAAACTGATGAAAGATGAAGAAATGTAGTAGTAATTAAAAATTAATGGAAATATATAAAGATAAAACTATTTACAAATAAGGGATAATAGGGTAGTAATATAAACTATATATGTAAATCAACAAACGCCCTTCAACGGGTATATAGATAAGTAAATATATATTAGAACATATTATAATGATTTATATAGTCGTATTCTTACAGGAAATCTAAAACAAGACCAGAATCTATTGTATCCAATAACTCTTTCATAGTATTAACATTGTAGTACCTTTGACGCATAGGATCAAAGTCTACACATTCCAACAAGATGTGTTTGACCGTTAACGGTGCAAAGCAGGCTATACATTCTGATAATTGCTCACTTTGTAATAAATATGAATGAGTATAACGTGTCTGCCCTATCCTGCACCGTGACAGTTTTGAAGACTGTTTGTGTGAAAATGATGCTATTCCCACTTCAGAGGAGAGGAACAGAATAAGGAAATGGTTAGCAAAGACTAAGCATTCTAAGTTGTATCCTGAGGACTGACCTACCTACTGGCTATTGGCTTCAAGAATAGATTAAGCAAATATAGCAATACTAATAGCAAATATAGCAATACTAATAGCAAATTGTAGCAATGCTAATAGCAAATAAATCAATGGTAATAGCAAATAAAGCAATGGTAATAGCAAATGAAGCAATGCTAATAGAAATTTAAGCAATTCTGAATATACCCTTTTACTGTTTCATGTTTTTCATGTATTTTAAAGTTGTGACATATAAATCATATAAAAATGAATGTGGACGAAATGTTAGATAATCATGTTATGCAAGAAAATAAGCCCGATGGAGAGGAAGATAAGAAAAAAGAAAGGTTATCTGCTATAGTTACTGGTGGAGGAAGTCATCAATATTTAGGCAGAGATTTACACTTGTCAAACATTGATTCTATGTCTAGCGAAGAAATTAACAAACATTATTGTATATATGAAGCAAGATTAGGTGCTTCTATGACCAATACATTAGGCAATTTCTTTATAATTTTATATGCTATGACTGTGTCAAGATTAGTTTTACCAATATCAGATACACCAAGCTAGTAGAAGAGCTGGAAGAAGACCCATTTATCAATAACGCTTTAACTTCTGCTTGTTGCGAGTTATACTATAAATACGGTATGTATTTAGTTCCGCTTACAGCAATTCTTACCACTGTTAAACATATAGATTTTAGAAACAAAAGAAAATATATATAATACATATGGAGGAATCAGAAAATCATCCGAACGTGAAGAAGGAGGAACCACCAGTTAGAATTACCAAGAATCCGAAAAGAGTAGAAGCTGGGAAAAAAAAGAGCATTAGCGAGGAAAGCGAAAATCAATCGACAGAACCAGTTAGGATAACTAAAACACAGGAAGTACCACAGCCTAAAGATGGGAAAGATTACACGAAATTACTTCCTTTAGGAGTTTTATTGCTTGGAATTAATGTAATTGGAATATATATTAAGGGTCAGAGTGTTATTCAGCTGCCATAGCCAAAGGTTGTAAATCATACTACTGAACAAGACCCATTGAACAATTAAAAGCATAATATTCTAATAAAAACAAATGGGTACTCCAATCGCTGGAAAATAAATTATGAATATGATTTATCACACAGGCGTTGAGAGTTTGCTTAATATTGGCTATTCCCAACTCATAAAAACTGCTCAAATCCCACACAAAAAGGTAGATTTTGCAATGGAAGATGTGGGAACGCTTACTTTAAATATTATGATGGCGATGGCTATAAGAGATATGTTTATGAAATAAGGAATTATTATGATATTATGAAATAAAATAATTTTAAACATATATTTGTACATTTAAGGTGGCGTCAATAGCAATGTTAGTTGATGGGGCTTTAGTAAATGCTTTGGCATTCACAACGCGGTAAAATAATGATGCAGAAGCTGAGAGAGAAAGACACGATAAAGCCGTAGAACAATTAGAAGAAGCACAAGCAACCTGGTCGAAACAAAGAACAGAGAGAGTAGATGTCATAAATCGAGAATTACAAAAATAACATCAAGCGGAACAAACGTTTGACGGTGTTGACCAAGCTATAAATCAATAGTATTACTAGACTGGAAACAAATTAGATGATCTGTCACCAACGACTTCTATGCACCGTCACCAGACCAACAAGGTGGTATATCATTCGTATCATATTTTTATTATTTATTAAGGCACCACTTCAAACCTTGTGGTCTCACATAATAAGGAGGATCTTGAATAGTGCCATTTAGCTTCATTGTTAAACTATTTGGAGCCCAAACCTCAACTACATCCCATATTATAAGTATTGTTGCTACACAAAAGGCTGTGTTTATGGTTCTTTTATCCAATATGGTATATATTTTACCGATTTCCAATTCTGTCCATTTTCTTATCCTAACTTCGAGACATGCATTAACATCTTCGACTGTTATTTCTAACATTTTTTTTTCCCTATAGTGCTTTTATTTTTTAATTAAAACGAAAAATTAAAATTAAGATAAATGAAGAAAATATAGTTTAGCCCAAAGGGTTATTGGAAGGGAGTATCAGTAATAAAATAACTCGCAAAAGAAGCAAAGGTCAGTGAGAATGATGCGAAGAGTATCTTAAACAACTAGCCATCTGTCAGATTTATCTACCCGCTTCAAAGACAATTATAAGACCAAAGTTTGATGTATATAATCCGAATGAAGTCCACAAAACATATCTATTATTTTTACCACATGATACTATAGGTAGAAAGAAATATAAATATGCTTTGACTGTGGTTGATATTGCGAGCAGGTAAAAAGAAGCAGAACCTTTAACATCAAAAGACAGCGGAAAAGTTGCTTTAGCAATTTGAAAAGATTTATAGGCATAGTCCGCTGAATTATCCAAATTTATTACAAGTAGACCGCGGAAGAGAATTTATGGGTGATGTGTGTAAACAAATGGTTAAACATAATGTTAATATAAGACGTGGTAGGAAAGAAATTTACAGAGGTCAAGGCATAGTATAATGATTCAACAGAACGTTGGCAGAGAGATTGTTTGGTTATCAGTACGTTCAGTAAATAAATGAAAGATCCGCACAAACGTTCTACCGAATTGGTTAAAAGACTACCAGATGTAATAAAAGCATTGAATAATAAGCTATCAAGTTACTGACAATTCCATCAAAACAAGTGCCTCTGAAAGGAAAGCAAATATGCCCGAATGCTACTTTAAGATATTTGTATCAACCGGAAGAGTTAGAAGGTAGGTGGTGGTAGGCGTCACGCGACAGACCCCATATGGTCTGTAGATATTCACAAGATAAGTCACAAATTTATTCGTTTCTTGATTACAAATTTCTTCTCTCCTTTAGCCTTCTTGATTACTTGTTCATCGGTTCACAATATCGAATACATCTTTGGTAAAGCGTCTCCGTGGCCGAATGGTTAACGACGTTGCGTTGTAAACCTTCGCCTCTCACCACTGTGGGTTCGAATCCCACTGGGAGCTCGACTATTAAGTGAGGATGTGTCGATTCTTACGGATGGTGGGAGGTATATAGTACTGGTTCTACCCAGAAAAAGCGGGTGGTCTGTCTCCACCACAAAAAATCGACCGTCATATATAACTTTACATGTGTTGAAAATGACGTAAAACACCATACAAACAAACAAAAGTCTTTGGTCGCAGAACCACATATTCTGATATTGGAATACCAGCACATTCATCTTCATCTTTCCAATCACTTTCTTATTGTTTTCGTCATAGAGTGGATTGTCTTTTGGGTAGTCGCTGGTGTCATAATCATCTTTTATTTCTTGCATGCCTTTGTACACGTATTCTGTCTTAATATCAACTAAGAAACTATCAGTGTCGGTGTAAAGCAGAGAGCAGTTTTCTCCGTACTTCTTTTTCAAAGTATTATAATACGAGTCGTACATAAAATGTTTGGAGAGATCTAAAATTGACATTCCAACATAGACTGGTTTGTTAAGTTTTAATCTGGTTTAATTCACATACAGTGCCGATAGATCTTCAAGAAATATCACTGCTCGGTTGTAATTAGGTTTGGCTAAGATTTGTCTTATTCGTTCTTTTTCATCGCCTCTTCAAATTTTAACATCTACCCTCTTTCGCAATTTCTCCATGTTTTTTCCGAAAACACACACATAGTTATTCATAAGTTTGAAGAAGTTTTTCTCAAAAGAAATATAAAAATATCGGACAGGGAAAGTAGCATTCAAGGAGGATAGTCAACCACAAAACACAGAAACAAACATGGAAACAGACAAACAAGAAGGCAAAAGTAATAATAAAAGTAAACGACATCACAAACACAAAAGGGTTGACAATAGGGCTACCGCCTTGGAACGGTCAGTGGCAAAGTAGGCCACTGGGGGTTTAAACCGGTTCTAGGGTACACCAAACCTCACACTTACCCTTCTGTCATCCCATTAAAACAGGACAGTGTCAATAAAGAAATCCCCGCCATGATCTAATATCTAACCAACAAGGCAGCATCAATAGGCAGTATAAGTAAAACACAAATATGCTCGTGTAAATATAATACAAAAAAACAATAGCCTAGAAAGCCACAATGAAGGTACTCAATGACTTGCAAAATTAGTAATGAACGGAAGCCAGTCAGAGGAAAGACTTCTTGAAGATCATTTGCTCTCAAAGTTTGATTTTTTCTAAGGTCCGTGTTCAACCGTATATATGGCTCCATCCAAGGCTTCTGATTGAATTCCAAAGCTCTATGTATTTTCTTTAGTTTCATTTCAAGAGAGATATAGAGTTGACGATTCCTGTAATGTATTACATATCTTTCTTTGTCTCTGAGATTTGGAAATAATTTTTCTACATTGGCCATTTTGTTATTTTTCAGCAGTTCCTGTTCCATTCTGTTTTTACCTCCATTCTTTCGGGTGCTATATGATAGTCATAATGATCATTATGCAGTTCGCAAGGGTATTCCAAATCTACTTCAAGTATATAACCCTTATCATTGTCTTGGGGATAAATATATGGGTTATCCGGTTTAACATCATTTCTTTTACGAACTCATTAACTTGCACCCATTTGAACCCACCAAAGGTCAGAAAGATTTTGATTGTTTGCTTTGGCATGCCTTTTCGATACCATTGAAATTTCACCCCTCATACATTTTTCTATGAATAGATGTTTGTCATAGTCAGTCAGTAGTTCTAAATTTATCTTCGTATATTTAGTAAAGCATCCCAAGATAAGCCTGGGGCTGTGTAGTAGTGCCGTGGGTCAAGTTTATACCTTTTCATTCATGTTTTTCTGAAAGTTGTGAATACGTCGGCCAGTAAAATGATGTCTGTTTTATAAATCGTGATAATCCCCGAGTGTTTTTACATATGAATTATTTCCTATATTTTCAGCGCGTGTTCGTACTCGAGTGTGCTTATACTCGCACCTGTCAGACTACTGTAGAATTTCTTTACTGAAGGGTAATTGCGTCTCTTGGAATTTGTCAAAGCTGTCCATATATTCGTAGGGATAGATACCCTTTCTGCAAAGTAAATCTGTTTGAGCACCAAATTCTTTTCTCGTAATTTTAAAATCGTCATTTACTAATTTCTCTAGGGATGATAACATAAACTGGAAACTATCTAAGAATTTAATTTGTCCATGGTAGAAACTTATGAATTTTTCTGTGTTGTTGGGAGAACACGTAATATTTCCTTATACTTTTTCTATTTTGTGCATTATCAGATGGCTGTCATAGCCCTTGAGATTATGGAAACTACAGAAATTGGTGTAATATAGGGCTTTATTCTCAATTTTAGATTACAGTCGTTATGACCCGCGCCTCTAAACTCTCCCATTATATGGCAATCGTCACTTAGTCTATCTTCTCCTAGTTCGTTCTCGCAAATCCAACAATAGTTCGCTTCTTTGAAGTCTCTCTTGTTTTCTTCAGTCATCACTAATGGTTTTTGACGATTAAATGTTTTATCGATCTTATACTGCTCTCGTTGTAGGTTTTTAGGAATTTCTTGATGGCATCTTCGCCTCTGTATACATGACTGTTTTTTCCGTTTTACCATCAATTCTTACAACTTGGTAAACAAAACCACACCCCTCGTGCTTGTTACGGATGTCACTCTTATCTCCCGGTTTTGTTACTAGTGGTTTAATTATACTCTCAAAATCAGCATAGATGACATTTGGAACAGGCATTTGTTTATATGAATTTTATATGATATTTTCTTCCTCTGGCATTTCAATTCTCACTGCGTTGCCGTTGATCCCTTCACAATCTAGTTTATGCTTAATAAGCAAATCTTCTCTCGAAAAGCCGTCAAGACATCTATCGCAGAAATGTGTTTTTTTATGCTTATTTTGGTCAGCAAGTAATCTATTTAGATTCTTTATCCAACAATAATGGTATTTGTCAGTTCCTTTATCGTATAATCACATTAAATTAGTTTTTCTATTTCTTTTGGTTGGCTCGAAACATGATAAGTTACTGTGCCTTTTTCATATCCATACACGTTTATAGCAAGATTATATAATTTTTCCACCATCCTCGGGATAACTTGATGTTCTATATGAATAGTCTGAAGTAGGAAATAAATCAGACCTCCAAGACCATTTCAAACATTCGTCGTCTTGGTTTTTCACATTGATAATTGCTTTTGTACTCGCTAACACTTTCGGTAGAGGTAGGACGAGCCTTTCAGAGGTTCATCTTCGCTATATTCAAGTACAACATTTCGCATCTACAAATCTCCCAGAACCTTCTTTTGTAAATTTCTCAATAGCATTCGCTATATGAGGTAGAGTTTTCTTATAGTCAACATCAATAGACTGAAGGGAGAGAGTGTCGTTTTGGTAACTGTAGATGTTCCCTCGATAGTTTTGATTTCGTCCCCATTCTCTTTTTTAAAAGCATTTTTTTTAGAGAAATTTGAAATTTTACTCCATTTAAATCTTTAAGGTCATTATTAATCTTACTTATCAAAACTGAGCGTTTATCTTTCATCAATTTCAGAGGGTCTTTGTATTGTTCTGCTAGTATTTCGTAAGATTTTAAATACCCACATTGTGTCTCATCCGTTAATTGTATTTCTCATTCTTTTGATTATCTCTTTTCTACGGTGTCCTGTTAGGGTCGATGCTCGATGGTAAGATGCGATGGTCGATGGTAAGTTGCGATGGTAAGATGCGATGGTCGATGGTAAGATGCGATGGATGATAGTAAGACGCGATGGTAAGATGCGATGCTCGATGGTTAGATGCGATGGTAGATGGTAAGATGCGATGGACCATCGACCATCGCATCTTACCATCACATCTTACATGTACCATCGACCATCGCATCAATCGTAATGTGCATTAGTTTTATCGACACCTCTCTCTCTCTCTCTCTCCCACTATCTCTCTCAATATAATCTCATGTTTGTCAGTGAGACTATTTTATTAAATATTAAATTGATAAATATGTTAAGACGAGTGTAATGAAAACTATTTCACCATGTTGGGTGCGTGGGTGAGTGTGTGGGTGAACAAAAACCTGCTTTGTTCATTTCTAATTAATTGTATATGAGCGTTCAACTCAGGCCTTGCAAAAGTTATGTGTCTTTAGGGAAACCCGACCATACCTATTTTTCTGGTGAAATCTGGCTTTTTTTGTTCAATTTATCAGAAAAATATAAAAATTAAGGCTGTTTTTGGTATAAAATGCTCTGTTCATATATATATATAAGGAGAAATATATATATATATATATAAAGTATATATGAAAATAAATTCGTACATACCATACCTACTATTATGGCATGTTACCCTAAACCTGGGATGGAAATTGAAATATAGAGCAAAATAAAACCTTGCAAATGATATGTAATAAAGGCACAACGGTTAAATATCAAATTTGTTTCTTGTGGCGGGAGCAAAATAGTATCATTAAAATAGTACTATAGTAACAAATCTTATTATTTTGAATCCTTTTATTAAGAAGTATTTGTGTACAAAATGTTAGTATAGACCACAGACTCTAACCACAAGCGAGAATAGTGAGACTTTGGTCCAGAACGAGATTCTGGGGCAGAACGAGGCTGTTAAAAAACGAAAACGAGACTTTGGCCCAGAACGAAAAATCGAAAACGAGGCTGTGGCCCAGAATCCTCATTTCATATTTACTACTCCGCTTAAGCTGGTGCTAAGAGGCGTGAGAGGTGTTGCTTCTACATTACCTCTCATGAACAGACTAAATAAATATATATATAAAAGTCGAACAGTAATTGCAGCTTTCACAGAACACAGTAAACCCCCAAAACACTCAAAACGACAAACATAAGTGGCAATGTTAATAAAAATAAAGCCATAGGAAGTCACAAACACAAAAAGGGTTGACAATAGGGCTAACGCCTTGGAATGGTCAGTGGCAAACATGGCCACTGAGTGTTTAAACCAGGTTCTAGGGCGCACCATACCTAACACTTACCCTACTGTGATCCAAATAAAACTGGACAGTGTAAATAAAGAAATCCCCGCCATGAACTAAAACAGAATTTAACAAAATTAATATGTGTTTATATTATTACTAATGTATATATAACAATTGAGACGAACTAAACGTACAGAAAATATCATAATCGCATTGTTCATCTTATTTTACAGAAATATTTTCTAAATAAAAAATGCATTTCGATAGACTTCACTTTATATAGCAATAATGTGCATGCTTGAAAACCATAGAAATATTGCTGTTATGTATTGTATAATGCAAAGTATGGATACAAATAAAACAAGAAACTAAACCCTATCCAGATTGCATTAAGATATCAGGCCGATAACTAATTAAAGCTTATGAAAGGAGAAACAAAATGGATATAATTTGTAACATAGTAGTAAATGATGTATATGATTATAGTACTATTTAAATAATAACAATGAAAAAAACAACACAACTGCATGATAATGCACTTCGTACATTTTTGCTGATTCATAAACAATCATCAATACATATTGAATATAAATATAACGTCATCATTTTCAACAGGACCGATACTAGGATGGTATTTACCATCGACTAGGATACTTAGCAGCATATCTTTAAAAATGACAGAAAATAAATCCTTTTTGAGAATTGAATTAGGGAGAACCCCATATTTCTTTACTACAACGGTTCTTTTTGCGACAACTAACTTGTTCATACTTTTACCACTGTTCCTTGGTAAGGGATTCGGATATACATTCTTCAGTGACACATTTCGGTGATTTCTTAGTTAAATACACAAAATACAGTGTATAGTTAATACCACACAAGTTTAAACTATATTGGTACAGCTGCCTAAAATCCACCATAAACATGTACACGCATGTGTCAAATTATCTCACATTTTATAATATGAAATAATATATAATGCTTGGTATTGAATATTTCCTATGCATTTAAAAAAAACACGAAGCGCACTCTTTTCCAACAAGTCCTGTATATACAATATTTAAGGCAGTCAACGTGTAGTCAGTTGGTATTCGAATAGTTAACCCTCCTCCATTACGTGTTCCGAGTATTAACTTTCATACCCCATCCAACCCCTTCTCCAAGAAGCGAAAATGGGGTTGGCTGGGGTATGAAATAAAACCTTAATTTAGGCTTAAAAAGTTTGCATATTGTAAAATTAAAACTTTTAATAGGTAATTTTAAACAGGTTATCACATTCTTTTCAGTATAAAAAACGTTTTTAAACATGTTTTATTGTCGAAGTATATGTTATAAAATCCTGTTAATATGTTTTCCCATCGCTTAATGGAATTAAGGCGGGACCACGTAATGACCTGTGGATGCCGATATTCGACTACATGAATTTGAATCAGTTAATTATTTTTCACTGTTTCTCACTGTTTTCTCACTGTTTCCTCACTGTTTTCTCCTTCGGGATTACTCATGGCTGACCCATGCACTAGATATAGAGATAATTCTCCGGGCATATTAATGTAAAAGCAATATATATTTCAAAGTAGAAGTACCCGAATTGTCTCTATTCTTTCTATAGTGCGGCGATGCTCTTAATAACGTAACTGATCTTATGATCATCCATTAAATAACATACAGTCGTCCTTGTATCCTCTCAAATATGAATGTTTTTCTCGTTTTCGTTTTTTTGTGTTGTTTTGTGTTTCTTTGTTGTAGTTTTCAATTGAATGAAAGGATATTATTTGAAACAGAGAATACATGTTATATACATGTCATCACTGTTCAGGGTTTGGGCCGGAGAGGGGTAGAGTGATAGGGGCGAGGAGTAGACTAGCGAATATTACATACTTCCAATTATTTAATAAATTTTATAATGTGATCTGAGTCCTGGGAATTAGATAATCAATTTTGAAAGTAATTTCCTTGGGTTTGCAGGCAGCCTCTCCCTAACCTCACTAACTGTCCTCATCCCGCCTGGTACGGGAAATAGTTGGTAGGAACAGTAAAGTAATTCAGAGATTGGTACGGGAAATAGTTAGTAAGAACAGTAAAGTAATACAGAAATATATTTACAGTACCAACAGTAAAGTAATACAGAGATATTTACAATTAGGAACAGTAAAGTAAAACAGAGATATTTACAGGTAGGAACAGTAAAGTAATACATAGATATTTACAGGTAGGAACAGTAAGATAATACAGATATATTTACAGGTAGGAACAGTAAAGTGAAACAGATATTTGCAGGTAGCAACAGTAAAGTAATACAGAGATATTTACAGGTAGGAACAGTAAAGTAAAACAGAGAGATATACAGGTAGGAACAGTAAACTAATACAGAGATATTTACAGGTAGGAACAGTAAAATAATACAGAGATATTTACAGGTAGGAACAGTAAAGTAATACAGATATTTGTAAAGGAAATAGTTGGTAGGAACAGTAAAGTAATACAGAAATATATTTACATGTAGGAACAGTAAAGTAATACAGATATATTTACAGGTAGGACCAGTAAAGTGAAACAGATATTTGAAGATAGCAACGGTAAAGTAATACAGAGATATTTACAGGTAGGAACAGTAAAGTAAAACAGAGATATATACAGGTAGGAACAGTAAAGTAATACAGAGATATTTACAGGTAGGAACAGCAAAATAATACAGAGATATTTACAGGTAGCAACAGTAAAGTAATACAGAGATATTTACAGGTAGGAACAGTAAAGTAAAACAGAGATATATACAGGTAGGAACAGTAAAGTAATACAGTGATATTTACAGGTAGGAACAGTAAAATAATACAGAGATATTTACAGGTAGGAACAGTAAAGTAATACAGATATTTGTTAAGGAAATAGTTGGTAGGAACAGTAAAGTAATACAGAAATATATTTACATGTAGGAACAGTAAAGTAATACAGATATATTTACAGGTAGGACCAGTAAAGTGAAACAGATATTTGAAGATAGCAACGGTAAAGTAATACAGAGATATTTACAGGTAGGAACAGTAAAGTAAAACAGAGATATATACAGGTAGGAACAGTAAAGTAATACAGAGATATTTACAGGTAGGAACAGCAAAATAATACAGAGATATTTACAGGTAGCAACAGTAAAGTAATACAGAGATATTTACAGGTAGGAACAGTAAAGTAAAACAGAGATATATACAGGTAGGAACAGTAAAGTAATACAGGGATATTTACAGGTAGGAACAGTAAAGTAATACAGAGATTGGTACGGGAAATAGTTGGTAGGAGCAGTAAAGTAATACAGAGATATTTACATCTAGGAACTTTAAAGTAAAACAGAGATATTTACAGGTAGGAACAGTAAAGCAAAAACAGAGATATTTCCAGGTAGGAAGAGTAAAATAATACAGGGATTGGTACGGGAAATAGTTGGTAGGAACAGTAAAGTAATACAGAGATATTTTCATGTAGGAACAGGAACAGTAAAGTTATATAGAGATATTTACAGGTAGGAAAGTAAAGTAATACAGATATATTTACAGGTAGGAACAGTAAAGTAATACAGATATATTTACAGGTAGGAACAGTAAAGTAATACAGAGATATTTACAGGTAGGAACAGGAAGAGTAAAGTTATACAGATATATTTACATGTAGGAACAGTAAAGTAATACAGAGATATGAACAGGTAGGAGCAGTAAAGTATTACAGAGATATTTACATGTAGGAAAAGTAAAGTAATACAGATATATTTACAAAAAAAGCAACGAAAACAAAAAGAAACAAAGTTAGTTATTAATAAAGCTTCCGTTGTTTTAAAATTGTTGTTATATACATCTACATCACATTTAAGTCTTACGTTCTCGGTATTAACTCTCTGTTCTCTTTGATATATATCGTGATTTACCAAATGCTAACTAGAAATCTTGTCATACGGATGATTTTAAGTGCCCGCAAAATGCAATATTGACCTCCTACTACACTGTCTAGACGGGTACTCACTACACTGTCTATAAACAGAAACGAAATAATAGAACAAAGATACAGACGCTGTGTCTTGTAAGTTAGCTCAGTGAGCATTGGACTGGAATAAAGCAACTGGTTTCGAGCACGAGTCATTTTGTCCGACTGCACATATTTCAAATCAAGTAACATCTGGCTATCAACGTCAATTTTAGTCTTAATATCGTGCGTTACTCGAATTTTTGTCTGTTAGGGAATTCAGGAAATAAAATAATTATATTCCAAATTGTTAAGGGAAATTTAAATCACTGTTCATCGATATCTAACAGGCCAAATGATTGAGCAGTGTCTGGTCTGTTGTCTCATTCATTAACATGTTTAAATGCACATTGTTAAACTTGCAAAACATAACATCGAAAAAGTAAAGTTACATGTAACGGTCGAACAGGATTGCGGAGTGCGTGGTCCAGTGGTAGAGCGCCGAACTCAGAATCGAGAGGTCGTGGGTTCGATCCTCGCCGCGGCCACGTTATTTATCATTGAGCAAGATAATTAATACAGATTGCTTAGTACTGGTTCTACCCAGGAAGCTATCGAGAGGGATTAATCTAAGTTGCAATAATTTGTTTCGCAATCGATGTAAAATAAATATGTTTAAACTATCTGGATATGTAGCATTCACAGAACGCAGAACACAGAACGCAGCCAGACAAGTAAACTGCCAAGAATTCCAATCACAAAATGATAGACAATATTGATACCACCTGAGGATGGTCAGTGGTGAAAAAAACTGTATGTGTAAACAGACTTCTATGATACTTAACACTCAGTTTTATCATATTGTCATCCTAATAAAACGGGACAATGTCAATAAAGGAATCTCCTAAAGGCTATTGCCTAACAAACTAGGCGCATCAATAGACAGTGTAACACAGAGATGATCATGAACTTATGAATATAAAATATACAAACATCCATGAAGTAACTACGCTTCTAACCAGGAGACAGATGAACCAGAACATAAACCGTTAAGAAGACGAAAATGGCGGTTCGAAGACGCAAATCAAGCGTTACCATCCTTTCAGAATATAGATAAACTATCTTTGTTAAACTTGTTTAAAGGTTTTATCAAAAAAGGTTATGACCCTATCATTTTGCAACGCACTGCATGCTTGGCGGTGGACCCATTTATAGTACACCACAGTGCTTTCCTCTTTAATTGTGCTATGTCCGGACAGGCTGTGAACTCTATGATGACGTCTACCTAAAACCCAAAAATACGGTGACATTTGATGTTTGTCTGCAATCTTGTTTTGTCTTGCCCTAAATGGTTTATTATGTTGTTGCTCTGGCTTCTGCCAAGTCATTAAGTACCTTCTTTGTGGCTTTCTAGGCTTTTGTCTTTTGTATTTATATATACACGAGCATCTCTGCGTTTTACTTATATTGCCTATTAATGCCGCCTTGTTGGTTAGAGAATAGTTCATGGCGGGTATTTCTTTATTTACACTGTCCCGTTGTATTGAGTTGACAGTAGGGAAGGTGTGAGGTTTGGTGCACCCTAAAACTTGGTTTAAACCCCTAGCGGCCTTTTTTGCCACTGATCGTTCCAAGGCGGTAGCCCTATTGTCAACCCTTTTGTGTTTTGTGATGTCCTATTTGGCCTTTTAGTCATCTTTAGATTTATTTTTTGTTTCTGTGTGTGTTTGTGGTTGACTATCGTCCTTGAATGCTGCTTTTCCACTTCGATTTTTTTATCTATATTTTCTAGTATTATCCTTATGAGTTGATATTTAAATGAAGAGCGTTTTTAATTTTTAATATAAAGAATTACACTGTGTAAATGGTGTTTTAGAACCGCTGAAGCACGATTACACATTTACTTTATATTTTACTGATTCAAATGGAAAATATTTTATTTATTGTGTAGCACAAACTTTAAATTATTTCAGGATAAAACTAAAACAATGTTGATAAAAGCAGCCGGTATATCGTTATATAGTGTTATGTATGTTAAATGTTTGATGTAACTAACATAACTCCGGAAGAAAACAGAATACTCATCATGCGCACCACCAAATAATGACTCATTCTTCAATATGATCACATAAACATAAGTCGCCGACTCGTGATAAAAATCGCATGGCTAATTTAATCTTGAGAGATGTTGCGATTGGTAAACGCTGAATGAACGCAAATGCATTTTCTCCGTCAATGAATTTTGTATTTATATATACACGAGCATCTTTGTGTTTTACTTATATTGCCTATTAATGCTGCCTTGTTGGTTAGAGAATAGTTCATGGCGGGGAGTTCTTTAGTTACACTGTCCCATTTTATTGGGATAATAGTAGTTTAAGTTTGAGGCTGGATGCACCCTAGAATCTGGTTTAAACCCCCAGCGGCCTTTTAGCAACTGACCGTTCCAAGGCGGTAGCCCTATTGTCAACTCTTTTTAAATATGTGTGTGACGTCATATGCCTTTATTATTTATTGACATTGCCATTCTTGTTTGTCATTTTGCGTGTTTTGAGGTTTTCTGTGTTCTGTGAAAGCTAAATTTCCTGTTAGGCTTTTATACTTATTTTCATTATATTATTCTAAAGCGATCCGGTCGTCATACACTTAAAGAAAAACAACAAGGACTTAACAGCTAAGCCTGCAGAATATTGCAAAAAAATTATGAAACTGTTTTATAAATAGTGAATGAGGGTGCTCTTTATTGTTACGACGTTTTCATATCAGTGACGTCATCATAAAATGCTATGAAAAAAGGTCTTTATGTGCATATTTTAAGATTAAATAAACCTTACGCTATTACAGTTTGGCAAAATGTATCTCGAAGTTTGTGATAGTGGTATCCCTGATAGAGAAATTGTTAACTTTAGTTATACAAAGGTTACTAGTATTTTAAGATATCCGGCAGACGTTCCTTTAAAAGTTTGTATACAAATCATAAAAGGTGCGATGCAAATACGCAATATTGTGTTGTTGCTAATTTAAAATGGATTGTAGTATTACAATTAACGGATAAGCATTTATATAATGCCACGGAACACAAGTTTTGCAAGGTAGAATTGGGCGCAACATGTCTTAAGCAAACGTTTCTTATAAAAGCTTTTCAAATACACGCAAATGCTAAACATCAAATTCCCAAGTAATAGACAGTTGTTATATTCCAAACTAAGGATATATTACAAACGCAAGAAAGATGTACGTCACGGGTACCTGCAAATCAGATACACACACCATCTCTCACTACCGGGAGTAAAAAGTTCTGTTTGCGATAAAATCCAAGATATTTGTAAACTTGTTTTAGCGCAAAGAAGGAAAAAGTAGATATCAAAATCGAATAGAAAATGTGGGATTCAAGGACCACAGTCAATCACAAACACGCAGAGAAACAAACAACAACTGAAACGATGACTAAATGGCAAGATACGACATCACAAACATAAACTAGTTGAAACTAGGGCTACCGCATTGGAACGGTCAGTGGCAAAAAAGGTCGCTGGGTGTTTTAACCAGATTATAGGTACACCGACAGAGAGAGAGAGAGAGAGAGAGAGTTGCCGTAGTTTGTTCGAAGGTGTTGTCTGTCTTTGATTGTTCGAAAATACTTCTCCCTATATATAATGCTGCTTTGTGAACCTGAATCTCTTAGATCCCAAATTTCGAAAGTTGCCGTTTTTAGTTCCAATTATTTCCCTTTAATATATACCATTCACTGAATTCACAGTATCCTAGTGATCCGGCACCTTTCCTTGTCACTGTATAAAAAATATAGAGTGTGTGTGGTTGCATCCTTAAATGTGATCCCACTCATAATAGCTATAATTGTATGTATGTATGTATGCGTGTATATGTTAATTGTGCCTCCAGAGGAGTGGGTTATGATGTAGATATTCAGTTTATCAACGTGTGTTGCAGCTATCCCTTTTAGGAAGTGAATGCATACGTTTTGATTGCTGTGTCTTTCATCATAGCTAGGCGCCCTGCCGTAGTTCTTCCGAAGGTTGTCTGTCCTTGGTTGTTCGCAAATAATGCTCACTATATATAATACTGCTTTGTGAACGTGAATCTCTTAGATCCGAAATTTCGAAAGTTGCTGTTGTGAGTTCCAATTATCTCCCTTTAATATACACCATTTACTGAAATCACAGTATCCTAGTGATCCGGCGCCTTTCGTTGTCACTGTCTAAAAAATATAGCGTATGTGTGGTTGCATCCTTAAATGTGATCCTACTCATAATAGCTATAATTGTTTGTATGTATGCGTATACATGTTAATTGTGCCTTCAGACGAGTGGGTTATGATGTAGAGATACATATTATCAGCGTGTGTTTCAGCTGCCCTTTTCAGTAAGTAAAACGTTGAGTACCAAACACGATACCATATCAGATGCCCTTAGCACAATGGTACAGAACATGCCATACCTCAGCACTATGGTACAGAATACATGCCCTTCTTTCCTCTGAAACCCCCATTGATCCCGCAGTAGTGGACGCACCGATTCTAAAAATGCGTCCCTTATAGCGTCTGTGTTACATCCAGCCCAATTTAACGATAATTTCAGTTGTTGCGAAAAGTAATGTCTTGTGACTGGGGAATTATCCATAAAAGAGAACAGAGGACCATCTTTGGATTTCGAAGTTGGAAATAATCCAATAATGCACGGACTGGGCTTAAGTGAATTTCAAAAGTGTTTTCATGAATCAAAGAACCTGTTCTTTACCTTTACTATGTTTGTAATCTGTCATGGAGAGTTCAAATGCAGTTGAAATTGCAGATGCGATGTATGTAAACTGAATTTGATTGTCTACCAGCATGTGACGTAAATACATGGAAAGCGAGTAAATGCATCGCCTTGAGTAACACCCGAGTGAAATATGAATTTGAAATGTTTGTCAAAGAGACAACAATATCCTTTACTATTTTTGGTTCCATGGGTAATCTAGAATCACACTTTGAACTCAAGTTCTGGAAACCATGCATACATTTTTTAACAACAAAGAGTCGGATCCGGAAATAATTTGACTTTGTGGAAATAACCAATGGCAGACAAATAAGAAGAAGCAGTTGGAGATGTTAATTATAAATTAAAGCAATAGGCTATAAACAAGACAACATCTTCGATCGAAAAAGGAAAGGGTATCTCTCGTTTAAGATAACTTCTAGAATATGTTGTATACATATTGAAAGCCCGATCATAGGTCCGATCGCTGGATGGTTGGAGTGCATGGTGCAACAAATCGGCAGCTACTTCGTTTAAATCAGTAAGCTCGCTTCCTCTAACTCCATTTGCTTCTGGTTTTTGTAGGGGAAGAGTTGAAAGAAGTCGTGGATCTGTAAACCGAAAAGCTTATTAGCGAATACGTTGGAAATGGAAAAAAACAGTGACATACAACGCTTGCAACAGGATGTTTCATGGCTTGTATCACCATACGTCATACAAGGGACCTGACTGTCTTGTCTTTAGAGGTTGGTTTATTTATGATATGAACTACAGCCAAGTTGTCAGTATGGACATGGATACATTTGTTCCGTAATCTTCCGGCGCACAATGCTATGACTAGTACAATAGGGAAGCGTTCTTTAACCGTTATATGATAAAGGACCATGTTGCAGGCCATTCTCCTGCAAACCACCGGTATTGGAAATAGGCCCCAAAACCGAGATTACTAGCATCGGTGTAAAGGCTGAGGATTTCAAAGGTAACCCATCAGTAGTATATATACTGGGGGTACCAGGCCAGTTTTCCCCCGCGGGGTACAAGAAAAACTAGTGAAATATGCCGGGGGGTTTGGGGGGACTCAGGCGTAACTCTCATTCACACCACCAAGATCTAAATTTAAGTCACGCGTAAATCAACACCAACATATTTCAACAGTTTTCTCAAGCACCCCGCTCAGGGAAACTCGCCTGATACCCCCAGTATCTATACTACTAATCAATCCGGTTTGTCATTTTAATAACTAAAACATTTGCAACTCATAAGCCAAAGTCAGACGGAACCGGGCAGTAGTCTTCATCATCGCTCTGCATATCATTTTTTACCATGGAGTATTTTACTTGTATGCTAATGTATCTTGTCCATTATCTAGTATGTGCCGTTTATCATCATAAGCCGATAAACTTTTTTTATTTATTGCATAGCTGCTTATGTTATGCATTTGTGATCTAATGACTTTCATCTCATGGTGAGCTTCTGTTGCCGTAAACAAAATCTCTTTGTAATCATCATGTGGTATTTGTTTTTTAACAACACACTTTTTAACGCCCTTACATTTCTTTGTACTAACCTCATTATCTAACATATACGAATATAGTTTACTTCGTAGTCCAACAAATTCAACAATAGGTATGCCACACGTTTCAACTTTCATCTTGCCAATAACCATTTTATTATCATTAAAATGAAACCTACTTTTTGGATCATAATCGCAATTATCAAAAAGTTCTTTATCCTTGTAAACATCTGCATACACATCTTTTGTTTGTATTTATTAACACAAGGAATCAGTATCAGTAAATAATAACTTAGCTTTTTTGTCATATTTGTTTTTAATGTAGTTGTAATGGAAATCATACATCAAATATTTTGACAAGTCTAAAATACACATACCAACATAAACAGGACGATTTAAAACTAATCGTTCTTTTATTCTGTTTATGGCAAATAAATTTTCATTAAACATTTTACAAGAAATAAATGAAGGTCTTGCTGCATATTTTAAAAGGACCTCCTCGTCGTGAGTTAATTTAACATTAATTCTTTTTCTCAAATTTTCCATAGTTTTACCAAAAACTGAATTATTCATCAGTTTAAAGAAATCCTTTTCAAAAGCATTTTTACCAGCTGTTCTCTTGGCAGTATTAAAGTCTATGTATGTCTTTAACCACTCTGATTCGTCAAACTGTAGTATTCGGTATATTTTTGTTACCTTCAAACCAAGCTATTTATACAATTCTAAGTTTCTAAAATGCACGACATACTTTTCTTTATTTTTTAACGTCGTAACAAGTTTATTAACATTGCAATGTCCTAAATTAAACTTTTGTTTTAAATTTTTACAATAGTCTGACAACCACTCATCTTTTATATTTAAACTTTCTGGGGCGAGAGGTTAATCATTATGCAAGTCATGTAGTTTTTCGGGATACTCGATATCGCACTCAACAATGTAATTTGATTTTCCTTTTTCAAACTTATTAACCCACTTGAAGTTGCCAGTAGGTAACGGTTGGCACATAGCCCACCCGTACAAGTTATTAGCATCGAGATATATTATGTACTTGCTTTCTTTTTACTTGTCATAGTTTTTCATATATTTATTGTTAGCCTGTGAATATCTGTTTGCAATATAACTCGTGCCGCCTCTTAATCCTTTTTCCACAAACAAATATTGGTCAATATCAGTTATTAAATCCAGTTGGATACCAGTCATCTTAAGGCATGAATCCCAGGCTAAACCAGGACTACTGAAGTAATGGCAAGGATCTAATTTGTAATACTCAATACACATTTTTCTAAAGTTTTCAAAAACGTCTGCAAGCAGCAGCACATCAGTCTTAAGATACAGATCATGATATTCTCCCATATTTTTAATCTTAAATGTTTTCCATATGTTTTTAGCATGATCGTAATCTACATCTGAAATGTGTTCATCATTTAATTGAGAATAAAAGCTATCTTTGCCAAGTAACTTAGTGTCCTTGAAGCGTTCAAAACTGTTCATATAATCATAAGGATAAACGCCTTTTCTTTTTAGCAAAAAGATATATAGGGTCCTATAGAAACCACAGCGTCCGAACGCAATGGCATCTTAGGTCCGCACTGTACTGCAAACAAGCACTTGAAACTACAATGAAAGAGACAAAAAACAACAGGGTTACCGACTTTGAACGGTCAGTAGGCAATAAGGCTTACTGGTTAGCTTGAATCGATTTTATATGAGCACAATCCTCGCTATTATCCTGTCTTCAGCGCCCAAATAGACAAGACAGTGTAAACAAAACTACATCCCATCAAAAGGAATTCTCTAACAATAAAGTTCACATCCAAAGAAACTAACTAAAGATACACATACAAAATAATAAACATCTCAGAATGTATCCAGAATCGTACTGAACAACCATAGTAACAGCTAAAGAGAAAACCAATCTAGGGTACGACCAGAAAACCCGAGGGACGAAAACTCATGCACCCACCTCCCTTAGTTGGGGTTTCAGTAGGTACAATCATAGAGTCCCAAGAGCTAGTCCAGTCATCGCACAAGTGAAAAGTGAAGCGTAATGACTGACTGTAGAGGGGTCAATCACTAAACATGCAGTGCGCTGTAAAAAAAAACACTGTTTACCGCTATATTCTTGAGATATGTATTGAAACGATGGAATGTTTTTTACTAGATTATCTAATGATTGAGACATGAACTGAAAACTATCAATAAATACTAAACTTTTTCCTAACATGAAAGCCATATACTTTTCCATGTTATTCGGTATAACATTTATGTTTTGTTTAAACTTTCCGATGTGTTGCATTATGAAGTGAGAGTCATATCCTCTGAAGTTATGAAACACAACAGGTATTTTTCTAGTCAACCTGAAATTAATATTACATATGTCATGAGCGCTTCCCCTGTACTTTCCAGTTATATGCCAAAGGTCCCTCACTTTTCTAACAGAGTTTTCATATGCTACTGTACGAACCGGGTCACCTTTTTTAAGAGTTATTGAAAAACCATTACCGCAAATATGGCATGATTTAGATTTTTGGAATGACATTACTAGATCTTTTTTAAAGTTTGCATTCACAGTTTTCTTGCACCATTTTTCTTCTTCTATCATTTTTTCTAAAATCTTGTAAACAGCATTTGGTCCTCTGTATGTCACAACTGGTTTTGAATATTGATCATCATAACAACAAACAACCTTATACCCATAATTGCAATCAGTATGCTTTTGATATGCTTCTGTATGTGATTTTTTAGGATTGTTTGATGCTGAAGAAATACTTTCGGTTACTGCTTCAAAATCAGCATATATGACAAACGGAACCATTAGTTGTCTGTCATAGTTTTTAAACTTATCTTTGTTTGGCATTTTTATTGCTTGTTTTCCATTAAGTGAAAGACAATCAGGCTTATGTTTTTCTAAAACTCTTTCTAATGTAAAGCATTGTAGGCATGTTTTACAAAACCATTTTTTTCCTTGTGTGCTGTTTGATTATGCATCAAATTGTTAAAGTTTTTTATCCATACGTAATGATTTTTTTCTTTTTCAGTGATCAAAAGCATATCACACGATTCTTCTGCTTTATATTTTGATATGTACAAAGGGTATACTTGATTATCATCATACCCAAATATGTTAAAACAAATGTTGTTTTGTTTTTCTATTTTTGGGATTTGTTGAATTGTAACAGGAAATGTTATTCCTTTATAATTTAAATTTTCAATATGCTTTTTGTACTTTGTTATTCTTTGTGGTTTATTATTGACAGGGAATTTATGAGCCAAATGGCACCATCTAAAGCATTCGTTATCTTTTTCATTTTTTATATTTATCAATCCTTTTTTAGCATTAGAAACTTCTTTTGGTAAATCCAAATAAGAGCTACCTCGTAAAGGCTTATACTTTATTCGATTTATGTAATGTGCATCTACTGTTTCAATTACCCAACCACTTCCCGACTGAATCTAATTTCCAATTATATTTATAATTTCTTCCCGTGCTTTGTCTAATGCTTCTGATATTTGATCTTTGTTTAATATTATTACAGCCTTTGAGGCAAAGTAAGCTGTTTTGTATATAGTGAAAAGTTCTTTATCCATTGGTACCTTTTTTTTAAAAGTAAGTTTTACGTCAATGCTTAATTTAAATCCGCCTGTTCTTTTTAGTTCTGCTTTGAGAAACTTTACAACAGAATAGTGTACTTTTTGTAGTTGAACAATCGGATCATTACTACTATAAATATCTACTTTAAAAACCTTGCTATACGGTTTTGGGGATGTTTCAATTTCTCGGATACTCATTATATAATATTACAAGAGATTATTTTTTTAAGCCTGTAATTATTTTATTTAATTATTTTAAAGTAAAATATTTATTTCCTGGTTAGATTATATTATTTTTATTCATCCATACATAATGATATTAATTCCTTTGTCTAACAAAATGCTGTAGTAAGGAATAAAAGCAGCCTCGGTTGAAAGAATATTAGTTGCTAATGAAATTTGTTTTTTACAGAAAGCATGCAACTTGTTTATATCTGCTTTTTTTATTTTCCATGGTAATTTTAGTTGTTGTGTCATTGTTATAATTCTTTTAGCCAGATCTTGTAGGTTTGTAAAAACTATTAACTCTTTGTCAAGTTTACTCATATTTTCAAAATCAACCGTTTGGGCATATGTCATTTGATCTTCCTTAAAGTTTTTAATTTTCTTTTCTACTTGTTCCATTATAATATTACGTAAGATAATATTTTTAAGCCTTATTGAAATATATAATTCTATAGTATAATATAATGAATTGCAAATATTGTAAAAGAGTTTTAGATATTATTGATCCTCCTGGGGTGTGCATAGATTGCATCTTATTTTACATGACTAATAAAAAGAAGCTTTGTAAATATTGTATCAGGGCCAAACTGTGTTACAAGTGTACATACGCATGTGTGAATTGTAACGATACTTGTGAAGTTTTCGATAACGAGCGTGTTTGTCTTAATTGTGGCACTCACAATGGTTATAATCTTATCACAGGTTACAACTACAGCCAAAAGAAAACTATTTACCACAGAAAGTATCATTTAGATAAATACTTGGTAGCATTTGATTTGTCTTCTAAAAATAGACAAAGATTTGAAGATTTGTTTTACAAAATTGTAAAGATTTTGGACAAGCTAGAAGGTCGAAAAAGATCAATCAAATTTGAATACATTTTTCGGAAAATATTTAAAATATTAAAAATAGAAAAAGAAACAAAACCGATTAAAACAAAATCAACCAGAGACAAGTACGATAGGATATGGAAACAAGTCGAATTACGAATGGATGCCGTGACCGTTTAACTTAATTATTTTCATATACATTTCCAGAGGTTCTGTAAAGTTATCATTCTTTTGAATCTCTAATATTTTATTGAAGGTAATCCTAATTACCTCATCATTTTCTAGTCCTGTTGTTGTTTGGACATATGATAGAAGTTGTTTAAAACTCCTATGATGTGTTTTTAACAAAGTCTTTTTTCCTGCTATTCTTGTTTTACTCACTAAAACAGCAACTACTGGAGGAACTGCACCAACTGCGGCTACAAAAACAGGAATTGCTGGAACCAATGCCAATACGGCAGTACAACCAATTATCCCACTGGCAATCTGTAATGTTGTGTTTATAATACCGCACAATTTATAACTGCGTCTGTATGCAGCTACAGGTCGCGTCAAGTGATCAATTAATTCTTCTTTGGTTCTCATGTATAATTACAGTTAGACAATAATTTAATTAAAATATTTAGAAAATAGTTGCTCATGTTCGTTGGGTGACATTTCGCCTATTTTTAATAATTCATCGATTATGCTAATACCTTTATTTATTAACTGCGGACTATCATTTCCTGATTCGATACTTCCACATACCAACTCTAGATCATCCATCAAATCTTTAGGGCTATTGTAATATTCAACACAACCTCCTAAAATCTTCTTGAACTTTGAAGAACCTTTGTGAATTGGCAAACCAGATAATTCTGTTAGTTCCTTAAAAGCATTCTGAGACAGCTTTGAATAAGTTTTTCCATTGTTGTAACGCTTTGTTATCAAGTCTATAAAATCATCATCTACTTTTAGGTCTAACACAACTGCTTTTCCTTGTTTGGCAATAGGTTTGTGATGACCAACAAGCTTGGGTAAATCAATTTGTAACATTCCATAGTGACCATCTTTGTCAACTTTGTAGGAATTTTTATTTTGTTGCATCCCTTTACCAGTCTTTTGTGCAGTTTCGCTACTGCTCGAATACGCTCAGGCAGCCTTTCCATATAATAATCCAGAGCATTTGCCTCATCTGCTTTTTTATTATGTTCTTTTAAAAGTAAAGCCCTATCTTGTTTGACGCGATCGAGGTCACCGAGTAATTTTGAATATTTAAGTTTAGTCGCATCGGTTTTCGCATTTTCGAACTTCTCCTTGAGTTTTTTTTCATCGAGGTTCTCTGCTCTTGTCCTTATACCTCTTATCTCGGGAGGCAATTTATTATGTATCTCTTCAGCCCTTTTAATATATTCATTATAATTAGCACTTCCATCAGTAATACCTAATATTTTAGTTGGGAGCGGCAAGCTATACTTATTAAGTACGTCTTTATCCATACCAGCATCCAAGTCAATATCATACACCGGTTTGGGTTCCTTAGGCCTCGCAGCAGGTTCTTCTTCCCATTCTTCTTCTTCTATTTCTCTTATTATTTCTTCGCTCCCGGGATCAATTGATGTACGTTTCTTTTTGACTGCTTCAAATATTTCTGCCCTGAGTTCGGCAGGTTTTGACCTAAGCACTCTGTCTGAAGCACTTTTTAATTTTGGTTTAGATTGTATTGACTGCCTTAGTTCCTCCATTAAATCAGCCGCCGGTGCTTGGTCTTTAGGGTCTACAGTTTGCTTGACAGTTGGTTTTTTAAAGGCGTGTGGTGGTGGTGGTAGTAGCGTTGGTGGCGGCGGTGGTGGCGGTGGTGGCGCTATAGCTCCACGATCAGTCGGGGCAAGTAATTGCGGGCGTATTACCTCAGGAAGAAGAGCCAACTGTTGACGTATTTCCGGAAGAGTAATCAAATGTTCAGCTAGTCGTCTTGTTTGCTCTGTTATTTCGCTAGTCACAGGTTTAAATATTTCTGTGTATAAATCACGACTAGCTCCTTTTTCGAGTCTTTTTCGGGTAACTCTATTCTCGTATTCTTTGACAAGCTCACTCGCTTTTCGCTTTTTATCTGCTAATTCTTTCCATTTTAACAAAGACATGTATAATATAAGTTAGATTAAAATAAGATAAATTAAGATAAGTTAAGATAAGTTAAGGCAAGTATTATCTAAGTATTATTATAATGCAAATTCCAAACTATGAAAACAGTAAACGGTAATTTTAAACAAATATGGAAATTTATGCCAGACTGTTGTTTTAGAATGCTTATATGCGGTAATTCAGGTTCTGGCAAGACAAACACATTAGTTCACATGTTGCTGAAACCTTTAGTGTACTATGACAAGATTTACTTGTTGCTAAAAACTTGGAGCAGTCTAAGTATCAGGTATTATCACAAAAACTTGAAAAGATAGCTAAAAAGAATAAAATCCCAGTCGAAGACATATTAGAATGTTCAAATGATGAAGTTATCCCTGTGGATACTTTAGATTCAGATAATCAGACGATAGTCATTTTTGATAATTATGTTTGCGAGCGTAATCAAAATGATATTATTAATTATTTCATCCAGGGAAGACACAAAAATTGTTGTGTAATTTATTTATCCCAATCTTATTACAAAACTCCCAGAGAAATTCGTTTGAACTGTTATCATTACATCTTCTTTGCGACTCCGGTTAATCGTGAGCTTGGTATGCTTTCCAAAGAACAAGATGTCAGCAAAGAGCAGTACAGAAAAGCGACTGACAAGCAGTACGACTTTCTGTATCTTGATTGCCCTAGAAAGTTGATCAAAAGAAACTTCACTGGTAAAATTTAATATAATCATATTATATATAATGGGACTTTTTAACGATCTTGGTGAGGAAGTTACTACCGGCAGTGTCAATATTACAAATTTTGGTATTGTGCTGTCTGAGTATGTAAAACAAAAACATCTGGTTAATTATCTTAACAAAGGCAAAAACCACGAAAATGTTTTAAAAAGTGATCTTAACATGGATAAGAATAAAATTACCAATGTTGGTAATCCAGAAAAAGCAGATGATGCAGCAACAAAGCAATCTACTGTAAGAAGAGTAGAAAAAATCATACGCGATTATAATATTGATAAAATTCCAGATATGATGAAAGATTTAACAACAGGTGTCGATGATAAACTAAGTCTGATACAAACAAAGTTACAAGCAAACCGTGAGAAAATGATTGAAACTCAAAACGGATTGAAAGATGAAATAAAACTTTTGAGTGATGCTTTGAAAGAGTTAGAAAAGAAAGAAGATGTATTGGAAGAGAGTGAAAACTTCGAGAAATTAAGTGAACAAATAAGATCTGGTGTTCAAAATATTAATACACGGATTGGAGAAATCAATAAACAAATGGTTGACAATAATAAACTAGAAACTGCTATTGCCGATGCTTCAAAACAAATGAGAACTGCTTTTACTACCGAAATAACTCAAGTTAAAATATTAAATGAGAAGATAAACACCAACGTTGCTGATATCAGCAAAGAGTTTGAAGATATCAAAAAGAAAATGGTTGACAGCAAGACGCTGGAGACTGCTCTGAGCAAACTGGTTGACACTGATAAACTTGAGACTGCACTGAGCAAACTGGTTAACACTGATAAACTTGAGACTGCTACTGATGATGTTTCAAAGCAATTGAAAGCTGCTCAGGATGAAAGAAGCAAAGCTTTTGACGGCGAAATAGCTTCATCGAAACAGTTTAATCAAAAGTCTGATAGTCGGCATACAGCAGTTCTTGGTATAATTGATGAGCTGAAAGTAAAAGTAGATTATTTAAGCCGGATTCTCCTTGTTAAGTATACGATAGATGGAATAAGTATTATTCAAGATTACACTGATGATGATGATAATACTTTTGTATCATACCCAACGCAAAAACCGCTTGAAAGAACCTGCCATGCGAACGATTTTCTACATGCGTTTACTTTTGTAGCCAATCCACTTGTAAAAGGTGACGAATATTATAAAAAATATTATTCAAATGAATTACAAATTCTTAAAGAAGGTCGTTATGTATTTGAAATAGATTGATTGATCAAATGCAAGTAAAGCAAAATGGAAAAATAGTTTACGATGGGAATAATCTTCACAGGTTTGTTAATGTCAAAAGCTTGCTTGAAATTTCTGGCGATTATGCAAAGACAACCGGAACAAACGAATACTTTTATTTAGATAATACGGCTGCTGCAGAATCTCGAAAGGACGAAGATACCTATAACCTAGGATTTACTGCTCGTCATACTTTAATCATAACTAATCAAAAGGTTGACTCTATAATCCCATTAAATAAATATTCTTTCTTTGGAGGTTTGGAAACAAACATGCTTCCTCCTAGTCAGATTCAAATCACCTTGCAGCTGACAGATGATAATGTGTTAATTTTCAAAGCAAGTGGTTATGACGGTCGAGTAGTTATTAATAAATTAGTTTTGTGGATACCCAGAATGATATTTAACTCAGATGGTTTAAGTTATGTAATGACAAATCATATGGCATCAGCAAGATGAACTTACCTCCGTGAAATGATACAAGAAAGCGGAAGTCCTCAACTAACTGAATCCGTATTTAGAATAACGGCTGGTGTTAAAAATCCCAAACATGTGTTTATGTATTTGCAAAGGTCAGACAAGAGTTCTTCTCAAACACAAAATCCTCATTTTCTGGATACGTTTAAGGTAAATGCTGCTAATACTAATTGCTATTTACAATCAGCTAGATTGGAAGTTGGAAATGGAGTTTATTATCCAGAAACCGAATACAGTTATGGTAATATCATAAGAATATTCAGAGATTTTATTAATTATTCTTACAAGCAAAATGATAAAAACACTGGAACTTTACTCAATGTGGGTAATTTTAAAACTCTTTTCGGAATGATACATTTTGATTTGAGTTACAAGGAAAATGAAGTCAGTATTGATCCAAAACAACTAAGTTTGAGATATAAGCTAAATATACCTCCGGGGGCTTCTTATAAAGTTTATGCTCTGGTTCTCTATGAAGTAGATGTAGTTATTGATACTGTCGGAAATGAATTGGTAATAGTTTAATCTAACTTATAATATATATGACTTACGTAAATTATTCAGTAAATTTAACAGATGGGCAAAAACAGAGTTTAGCTAGGGCTTATGAGGATAAGAGTGAATTAACACTCAGGTTAAAAAATAACCAACTAACTGGGAATTTCCCCTTGTCGCTGACAGCTACTCAGATCAACAATATTAACAAAGCTAAATCTGATGGACGGGGATTAGACATAAATATATCAAAATCACAAATGAGATCTCAGTCTAAAAATGGAGGCTTTTTAGGTGCATTAGCTGGTTTGTTGACTAAAACTATATTACCAACAGTCGCAAAATGTGTTCCAAAAAGTATTAGCATCACTAGCAACAGGAGCACTAAGTGGCTTAGCAAGTACTGGAATTGGTAAAATATTTGGAAATGGGACGGTAACTTTTCCTAGTGACAAAAAACAAAACCTTTTAAATTAACACTTGCACTTGCATAAAAAACAAAATAGCAAAGTCAAAAGGTTGCTGCACTATTAAACTAACACAAAAACAAATGCAAGACGTTCTGGCAAGTGCCATCTAGTAATAAAATGGTAACTGTTCCTAAAACGGTAACTGTTCCCAGTGATACAAAACAGCAAGACGTAACGGCAACTGTTCCTAGTGATAAAAAACAAACACTTCTAAAATCAAATAAATTAACACTTGCACAAAGAAACAAGATAGCAAAGTCAAAAGGTCGCTGCCCTGTTAAACTAACAAAAACAAAACAGCAGGACGGAGGATTTCTTGGGCTTCTTGCATCATTAGGAATTCCGCTGCTAGGATCTCTTATTAGCGGCTTAACTGGAAAAGGTTTGCAAGTAGATAGAAGAGGACAAGGACTAAGAGTTGATCGTGGAAATGGTTTTAGAAGTAGACTCACAAATTAGGCCAGACAGAAGCATCCCAATTGTAAAAAAAAAATAAAAAAAAAAATAAACCTATCTCTAACTTAGATATAATGAAATGGGTTAAGCAGCTAGGTATACAGAAATTCAGTGGGGTGTACAGCAAAAACAAATTACCGACAACACAAAATAAACAAAAATCTGGTATTATAAATTTTGATGATCATGTTGGACCTGGTACACACTGGACTTGTTACTATAATAATTATTACTTCGATCCGTTTGGTCTGAGCCCACCAAAAGAAGTTTTAGCGTACATACCTAATATAAAATACAACACTATTCAATATCAAGATAAAACAAGTGTTCTCTGTGGATATTTCTGTATATTCTTCATTAAAAAGTTACAAGAAGGAAATAGTACGTATGATATTCTTTACAAATTATTAAAGCCTTACCAACCAATAAAAAATGAAAACATCATAAAATCATATTTTGTAAACGAAGTTTAAACTAATCATATTATATATGAGTTATTGCATAAAAGAAAAAAAGGTTACTGAAAATGTTGATCCTAAGTATGTTTTAGGAAAAAATGGTAAAAAAATGTTAAAAGCAACTTGTGCATCTTGCGGTATTACTAAAACAAAGTTTGTTAAAAATACAGAAGGTGGTAATATTGATATTCATAAAGATATGCTTCCTCTGTTACCTAAAAAGGGATTAACGCTTCCTGGTTATAAATATTGTGGTCCTGGTAATCCACTTGATAGCGGAGAACCGGTAAATGAATTAGATGCTGTTTGTAAAGATCATGATTATTGTTATGATGAAAATCCTAGTAATAAATCAATGTGTGATAAAAGCATGTTGGCCGGTTTAAAAAAAAGTAAGTCTAAAACTGTTGGAGAAAAGATTTGCTAAGAATTTGATAGTAAAACCAGTTATTAGTACAAAATATAAACTTGGTCTTGGAAACTCAAAAAACTAGAAAAGGCGTTGAAATGGACTGACAAGTTAGCAGATGAACTTCATAAGCCTACTAGTATACGAAGAAAGTTCACTCAACGCCGTGTGATTGTTAATGAAATTGATAAAATATGGTCTGCTGATTTGGTTGATATGCAATCGTTTTCAAAGTATAATAAAGGTACTAAATATTTGCTTACTGTTATTGATGTGTTTAGTAAATTTGCTTGGGTTGTGTCGGTTTCAAATAAAACTGGTTTAGAAATTACTTAAGCGTTTCAACAGATAATCAGTACAGGAAGACAGTGTAAATTGTTGAGGGTTGATCAAGGTGTGGAGTTTTATAACAAGACGTTTAAGCAATTCCTTAGTAACAATAATATCGAAATGTATCACACTTTTAATTTTGGAAAAGCTGTAGTAATTGAACGATTTAACCGGACATTAAAAGAAGAGATGTGGAAATATTTTACAGCTAACAATACAAATACATATTTAGACGTGCTTCAGGCGATGGTTGATAAGTTGATAATAATACAAAACATCGGAGTATTAAAATGACACCAATCGAAGCTTGTGATAAATGAGAAGTAATCAAATTAAACCAAAGTTTAAAAGAGGTGATAATGTTAGAATCAACAAATATAAAAGAACGTTTGAGAAAGGTTATACCCCAAATTGGACTGAAGAAATATTTGTTGTTGATGAAATTCAAAATACAAATCCTGTGGCATACAAAATAAAACATTTAAACAACGAAAACATTGATGGAAGCTTTTATGAATTAGAAATGATAAAAGCAAAGCAAGAAATATTCAGGATTGAAAAAGTAATACGACGTGATTACAAAAAGAAACAAGCATTAATTATATGGAAGGGTTACAATGAGGATTTCAATAGTTGGGTTCCATTTAAGGATAATAAAAATATTAAATAAGAGTATAAAATTAATTATATATAGTAGAACAAGAAAGATTAGAAAAGGTTTGCAGAAAACTTAACAATTTAAAAGATAAATATAAAAGAGAATTAATGAGAGGTAAGCAACTCCAAGTAGAATATGAGGTAGTCCGTGATGATTTTATGGATACCAAAAACAGACGATTGCTGGTTGAAATGGATAATTATGAACGTGAGCTGGATAAAAACAGGGAAGAGCTTCTTGAACTGAAATACAAAATAGCAAAGTGTAGGAAAATAAAATACTCCATGGTAAAAAATGATATGCAGAGCGATGATGAAAACTACTGCCCGGTTTCGTCTGACTTTGCCTAATGAGTTGCAAATGTTTTAGTTATTAAAATGACAAACCGGATTGATTAGTAGTATAGATACTGGGGGTATCAGGCGAGTTTCCCTGAGCGGGGTGCTTGAGAAAACTGTTGAAATATGTTGGTGTTGATTTAGGCGTGACTTACATTTAGATCTTGGTGGTGTAAATGAGAGTTACGCCTGAGTCCCCCCCCCCCTGGCATATTTCACTAGTTTTTCTCGTGCCCCGCGGGGGGAAACTGGACTGGTACCCCCAGTATCTATACTACTCCCATCGATCTGATAGAAAAAGTGACTTGCCATTGAAAGACTCATTGTGAGCCGGGTTTTGTGAGCCGGTTGTTTCAAACCCAGTGTCAGATCAATGAATCGCCTTAAAAAAGGGCGACCCAGTGGACCACAAAACACGCAAAATGCAGTGGACTTATGAAGGACTGAAGCTGTCTTTCACATACCTTAACTGTTCCCTTATATTGATAACCTTATCATTTGCAGCCTAATTTCCATTAACATAGATTCAATTTCTATACCTACAAATACAAATACAAATACATAGCATTTATATAGCGCAAAAATTATAAAATATTCTATTGCGCTTCACAATTACATAACACACATTTAGTTAAAAAGAATAAACATTTTACACATGTACATGTATATGATACTACATAATTATATACACACATAAAACATATACATTCAAAATATAAACAGGATAAACAGGATTCAATTGATAACGTAGTGCGTGGAAGTACTTTTTTGTCCTGTTTATGGGTATACCAATGGCAAGATTTAGGAACCATTGTGCAGAGGAAGCGATGTCGTAATTCGGACTAGAAACGAACAGAAAATCATCTAAAATATGTGCTACGCCAAGAATGTGTAGTTTTTGTTCAAGGCAGTGCTAAAAGCTTCAAATATACGACAGGATAGTCTAAGCCGCATTGGTAAGGTTTTGTCGTAATAAAACGTGTTGTCTAGACAACGTAATCACAACCCCACACACACTTAAAATCCAATAAACGTATGTTGTACAAACCATCAGAATATATCTTTTTATAGTTCTAACTCTTTATTTATTTAGGGTTTCAATGTGTTATTTTGTTTAATATTAAAGTTACAAAGGAACAAACAGAAGTCTTTTTTTTTAACAGTGTTGCATGGAATATGGTTTTTAGTATAAACACAAATGTGTTTCCGTTTTCTTATCAGACAATGTGTCTATGGCAACACCATTTGCTCCTGAGTGGGGTGGGGTGGGGTCTAGGGTTTTACCCAACGGACAAGTTATTATTTTATGGACAAAATTTATAACAGTTTTCCTTTTCACAAGCAGCTGAATTTTTGTTTTTGTTTTTAGATTTGTTTTTAGACAAACTATTTTTCTTCTTCCATTCTTCCATTCTTAAATCGTCTACTCACGTATTCATGCTGCTATGGGTAGGGGTTCGGACCGTCTTGCCTTTGAAGACCACTTCCTGGGGTACGATACTCCATGAGCCCATCATAAATATACAAGATGTTGAGAATATGTATCGTTGCATTAAAATGGCCAACGTTCTAATACGTCTTTGCCATCAGTGTATATCTGAAATCATGAAAATAAAACTGATAATTGTATCACACACATATTCTTTTGCAGATATTGAATGTACACCTGTATTATTACTCTAAATGAATTAAAACCGGAGTACTATAGTCTGGTACTGGTATTTATCAAATGTAATATCACTATTTTCAGTTGTTCATTTAAATGCTATACTGAGGGAAAAAGGTTTAGCAATTTTTGGTTGCACCCTGGAAATAATACTTTTTTGGTAGTAAAATCAAGAAACTACTGCCATGGACACACAATTTTATTAAATACACATCAATAACAGTCGAACATCTTAATGACATAACGAATAAATGAACATAGGGGTCAAGCCCGTAAAGTCCCAAAATGTCAGTATATCTTGTATACAGTATTATTTCATCTAAAAAACTTGCTAATCTCTTTTTCCTCAATACATATTAAGGTACAATACATACATACTGAGCATGTATTAAAATATGCTTTTAATATCAAATAAAATACAGTTATTTTGAAGAATCTTTGAAGTTCTTTTATACAACTGTAAAACATCGCATCAAAATATTTATTCATAAAGAAAGAAACTCTGCCTTTCATACCATTGGAACAAGTTTAGACTTGTCTCTGGAATTTGCCTAAAGCATGTACCAAATATTGTTACAATTAACAATGTAATATTATGAATTGATTTGATGTTCTTTATGATTGTTAAGTTTATATAGTCAACCTAGAGTCAGAAACCATCAGACAAACTGGCATGTGCGACCATCCACAGTTGCTGATGTCTATGGGTAAGATAGTAGGAAGTACGTGGATAAACTATCTCTCAGAGCATGTCCTTGTGCCAGTGATTCTGAAATTTCTTCACTGCATGATGCTGTGTATGTTGTTGTTATAAAGCAACTCAACTTGCTAAAGAAGTAGTCATCTTCAGATCCCCACATGTTCCATATCTGTTGCCTTTGTGCAGCGGGGAAATTTCCAATCCATTTGTATTTTCCTTCTGCGAATTTATCGTCCAGAAACTCGATATGTATTTGATGTAACTGTCATCACTTTGTCTGAATTCAACACATTGTATTTTCTGTAGGTTTGCAACATGTGACATAAAAACAACATAGTATCGACTGTGCAAGTATTGACCATTTCGGCATTTCTAAAAGAACCATTCCAATGAAGATGTTTTACAGGATGTGTTTTTTTCAGTTTCACTTTCAAGGTGCTAGTAGTCATTGTAAAACGATCCTCTGAATTGACATTTTTCAGTTTTTGCAGTCTTTTTGAAGACTTCTTAAGTTTCCTCAAGTACAATCTTTCTGCTTTCTTCTTAACCAAAATACCAAGATATGTTCCAGTGAATTTCTCAGTAAAAGTTTCAAGTTCATTTATTTATACAAAAATGTTGAAGTGAATGAATCAGTACAAACCTATTTCGAAAGAATTGATGGGCTGTCATTAAGATACGATAGAGTTTTGGGAGAGTGTTCTACTCTTAAAGGGAGAAAGAGAAAGGGGAGAAAATGTCTAAAAAAGGTTATGAAAAAGAGCACTTGGCCCGTATATTAGTTATGTTTAATACTACAAAGAAGAGTGGTTGTGCATCACGTGTACAAAATAAAGAGCCTATCCCATGCACAATGTGGAAAAAAATGTAGTTTATGTAGTTATAAACTAGACCAGATATGGGCTTGACCATATAAAACACTTGTTCTTGTTGTCCTTTTTCACACGTTTTTTCCCGGTTGTTCATACATGTATGTCAACGGAAGACTAGTCATGTTTAAATGTTTTCGTTTTGTTTGTATGATTTGATTATTATGGGAAGCAATGCCAATTCATTGATCATTCGGTTGTTGCAGTTTTACATGTTCATTATTTTGAAAGTGTTTTACATATGCATGCATGTGTGTGTTTGTGAGTGTGTGTGCCTGGGGAATCACGCTAACATACACGCAAACATAGGCACATTTTAATATATATATATATATATATACAATACGAGGGCTGTTGTCACAGGATGACCTTAGTGGTTGGGCTAACTCAGGAAAGAATCAATGACGGTGAATGCATTTACATAAGTTTAATGCAACTTTTAAAATATGTTTAATATATATACAATTATCTAAAAAAACAAGCGAATACACAAATGAACTATGAAAAGAATGTTCTCCTGAACGTTTAAGACGTTCTTAGTATTGTTATAAATACTGAATGTCTAAGACCCTAAAGTGTTGTTAAAGCTATAACAATGTTGATCTAGCGCGATAACTGTGATGCGCGAGAGCTCATGAAGATGATGATGCGCGAATTCAATGGATGATTGTCATCAAATGCCTTCTGTAAGGGTTGATGACGCGATGCAATGATAGTTAATCTCCACTGAGATTGTGAATGATATTCCTCCAGTGAGGACTGGTAACGGGCCCACCTTGTGTCCCGGGGGTTATCGTTAGTAAAACCTGGCTGCGCAGGTACGGGGACCGTCTCCACCGCTTGTAACGTTAGTCGTGGAAGCTTAGCTCCACTCCTGGATATCCAAACCTAGATGGCTTACTCCAACCCTGGATGGCTTATATCCTGGATGGCTTAGGCTGTAATTATACATACGTTTTAGATGTCGGTTGACAAACATAACAATCTTGCATAATTACCATTACCCAAACAAATCATTATTCGATCAATATATGTAAGCTGTACTAATGATGAGTAGCAATGTATACATATTCTACAACGCCATGTATACGCTATGTACGTCGCTGTTAATCAATGCCCCTAATACATGTAATATAAACATGATCAAATTACTCATATATTACACTCACTGAGTTATGCATGCACGCATTTATTCTTGTCACTCATCTCATTGTTAACTAATGTTGACAATCGTGTATTACAATCACCGAGTTATACGCCAACGTTAACTAATGCACCTAATATCCACTGTTATCAAATTAATATTGTTTTACAATTAATGATCAATTACAATAATTACATCTAATAAAGTAACTTCAAAATCATATGCTAGTCTAAAGTTATGTTTGAGAAACATCAATGCTAACCGGATGTCGTAACCGCCAAACAAGATGGCGCCGCCCACTGAATACAAATATACGATAAAAGTTTGATAAAACTACTAACCACATGTTGCCTGTGAAATTTGCCGTCCAATCTCTGTTCCAACAAAGTACTATCGATTATCCCGGCGATAGCTAGAAGACAATGGGTTTTATAGCAAACATTACGCCCAAATCATTATTTCCCCCGTTCAGTCCGTGACAAACGTGGCTAAATCTACAGTATTGAATCCACACGACAGGCCCCTTATACAATTTTGCCGTTTAAGGAAAATATACCTATACGTTTACATGCATTAGCACAAAACTAAACTTATGACACGGCCTCTCTGGCGGCCACTTAAAATGTGCACGCTTTTACGTGTTACATGAATAGATCATGAATATTGTGAAATTGTTTCAACTCGAACAATAGATTTTGGGTGTAACCGATACAAGAGCTATATACGACCAGTACGCTCTACCCGTGACATTTTGTGACAACATCTCCCCACTTAAAGAAAGTGCTACACTTTTAAAATTCAACAAAATGATAATTAATATTTACACGTTAAGAAACTATTAATTCTTCTGAGCAAATGAGCGACAAAACGTACAAGTTGATCGCTCAATCGCTTGAGTATGTTAACTATTACTACTGAGGGATGCAACCTTCAGCCAGTACAACGACCGTCTTCCGGAAAACATCCACTGCAGTTATAACCTAACTATACTATGTGATTACAATTTCACCACTATTCTACAATTGTACACTACCCTGTCGTACATATACTACTATTGTACAATACACTGAAATACACTATTGTATTAAACCGGTCATTATGTGCGGCGACTTAAATAGTCTGCCCCAATATTGTCCTTTCCACGGTCTATTACACCGACTTTACGGTTACTAATAACACTATTTCCTGTCACTACAAGAACTCCAACTTTACACATTGCATCCATCGCATTACCAGTATACTGTTTGCGAAATGGAGTAGGGTCTCTCGTTTCCCTAATCGACTTTGCTAAAGTGTGCTTAAAGCTACACTGCACTACATCTGTTGGTCTCGACTTATCGGACCGAACAGTACTACACTCAGAGTCTAAACGACTTACCTCTCGTTTCTCTGCTACACTAAGCATGCCCGATATGTCTACATCGGCTGCTGTCTCCTTACCTACACTAATGGGAAAATACATGGGACTAGTGTCCTCACTACTGTCTTCCTCACTATCCTCAATAACTGCAACATTAACTACGGTTAACACCCCTTGTTGCCCATTATCGGTTCTACTGATATACTCTTTCAGCATATTCGCATGAAAGGTCTTTAACTTTCCGTTTATCTCGATACGGTAATCCATAGTGTTCACTATCCCTCTAACGTAAAACGGACCTTTCCATTGTAATAACAACTTGTTATTGTCGGTCGGGAGTAACAGTAACACCTGGTCATCTATCTTAAACTTCCTAGCTCTAGCTTTCTGGTCATAGTAGCGTTTATACTTGGTACTTGCCTTAACTAACTGACTTTGAGCTATCTTACAAGTCTCCTCTAGTTTCTCCTTCAGATCTAAAACATACTGATATGTAGTCTTAACCTCATCACTATCTACTTCACCTGCCCACATCTCTCTAAGAATCCTCATGGGACCTCTAACTGACCTACCGTACAATAACTCAAACGGAGAGAATCCTAAACTCTCTTGTGGAACCTCTCTAAATGCAAACAATAAAGCATTGAGATACTTGTCCCAATCTTTGGGTCTCTCGGTACACATACGCCGTAACATTTGCTTTAACGTCCCGTTAAATCGTTCGACTAACCCGTTACACATAGGGTGATATGGTGTTGTCATGATTTGACGCAAAGACAATAACCTGCTTACTTCAGCCATAAGTTCTGACGTAAACTGTGACCCACAATCAGTCAGCATTTCCTCTGGTACACCTAGCCTACTGAACATATCAACTAATGCCTCAGCTACTCTCTCAGTTTCAATTGAGGGCAATGCTACTGCCTCCGGATACCTAGTTGCATAGTCTACCATGGTTAAAATGTACCTATTTTTCCTATCCGACACTGGAAAAATTGGTCCAACTATGTCTACGGCTACCCGCTTAAATGGTGTATCTATCAGTGGCATCTGACCTAAATGTACTTTGGTCACTCGACCTTTTGGTACTGTCCTTTGGCATACATCGCAGGACCTACAATACCTAGTTACATCTCCACTAACGCCTGGCCAATAAAATTCTGCCAATACTCTATCTGACGTTTTCTTTACGCCTAAATGACCTCCCATAATCGACTCATGAGCTACCTTAAGCACTGTCGTTCTATACTGGGTAGGTACCACTAATTGGTGAAACTGTCTACTACCACTATCTTCAAATTCTCTGTACAATAACCTATTCTTATGTACAAACTTACAACTACCGGACCCTTTACACTTCTTCACTACACCGTCCTTGGCCTTCACTTTACAAGGACCTAATGACTCGTCTTGAGTTTGTGCTTCTATAAACTCCGCTTTAGATATGTCACCTACGGCTGCAGGAACCTTTAATTTTCTATAAGCCTGAGCTTGCTTCTGAACCTGCGCTCTAGTCTCTACGGCATTACTTATGCTACTTCTAAAATCGGACATTACCGGAAGTGCTGAACCATCTATGTTCCCTATCGTTAAATCATACATCGGGTCATCCATACATAGTGCCTCTGTAGTCCCTTTAAAGAAAGGTGTATCTACATCTATTCTCGCTATTGGCACGTGCTCTACCGACTTATTTAACAACATACACGGTGACTGTTTACCTACCAACTGGTCATCCGTAACTAAACTACGCCTAACTACCACACCTGTACAACCTGTATCCCTCATTACAATTACGTCCGTGCCGTTCACTCTACCATCTGCCGTTGGAAGATTTGCATACGGAAAGAGACATGTTCCGATCTTCGCCATTACACCATCCGATTTAACACAACAGCTACTACTCTCGGTTTTAATAACCGGACTATTACTACCTCTGCCTCTACCTCTACCTCGGTTTTGACCACCTCTACCTCTACCGAAATTCCATGGGTTGTTAAAACCTTGGTTCGGACTACCTACATTGTTGTCCACTCTACTATTGTCACTAAAATTGTCTACGACAGCGGACACTTTCACCGCTTTCCTACACTCATGTGAAGCATGATTCCCATTACAGTGACGACAACGAATAAAAGGTCTACCTATGTTACCACTATTGCTACCTCCTCTAGCACCCATCGAACTACCACCACCTCTATAGTTTCCACTCTGGCCTTTCTGTTTATGATCGTCCCCTTGCCTATCTCTAAAAGTTCTGTCTTTCGACACTACATTATGAGCTCCACCTCTAGCCTCGGCAAACTGATCTGCTTGTGTTGCCATTTCTCCTACACTAGTTAGTTTTCTTTCTTTAAAGAAATAAGAACAGATCTCTACTACAAACATTGAATAGCTGGTCCCGCAACAAGAAATCTATGAGGCCCTGATAAGTCTGCGCTACCTTCCCTAACTCTAACCACCTATCTAAGTAATTTCTAGATCTACTAATAAACTGAATAAATGACTCGCCTTTCTCAGGCAGACAAGCTCTAAACCGCTTTCTAAAACCTTCTTCAGTTAACTCAAATCTCTTTAAAAGAGCATCCTTTAACTTGTCATAGTCAAAGAGCATCTAAACTAGGTAATCTAGAAAATACATCTAAGGCCTTGCCTCTCAATAACGCACTTAAATGAACTGCCCACTTATCTTTGGTCCATTCCTGTAACTCAGCATAACGCTCGAACCGTAACAAGTAACTGTCCATGTTATCTTTGTCAGCATCAAAGTATGGTAACTTCGAACCTTTTAACTTCCCAGAATAACTATCTTTCCCTACAGTTCCACTGTCCTTACTATGTGTCTTAGCTGCTTCCAACTCTAAAGCTAACTTATGATCAAACTCCTTTTGCTCCCTTTCCATTATCATCTTAGCCTTAGCTAGTCTACCATCTGTTGTTCGAACCTCTCATGTTCTAACTCTTGCTTCTCCCCTTACTATTCTACTTTCTAATTCTAACTTCTCTTTAGCTAACCTATCTTCTAATTCTAACTTCTCTGTGGCTAGTCTACTTTCTTCATCTCGCTTCTCTTTAGCTAATCTACTTTCTAATTCTAGCTTATCTTTAACTAGTCTACCTTCCTACTTCTAACCTATCTTTCTCAGCATCTAGCTTCTCTTTTATCAGCATCTAACTTCTCTTTAGCTAATCTACTTTCTAATTCTAGCTTCTCTTTAGCTAACCTACTTTCGAATTCTAGCCTATCTTTCTCTAATTCTCTTTCCTTAAGTCTAAATTCCCTTTCCCTAGCCTGTTCGTCTTTAACAAAGGGTTCTAAAGCTCCTCACCAGCATAACCTAACTCCTTACCCATTTCCCGTAAGATCCTTTATGGACGTCATGTCTATGGACATTGTGGACTACTAACTACAATAATTACAATACACACGTCACTAATAATTCTACTCACTTAACTACTAATAGGTAAGTCACTGTGTCCTCAGTAAATACCCTGGGGCATCATCATCGGACAAGTTACATTACACATTAGTACTAGCGCTAACTACTAACGATTATGTGTAGATAGTATCTAGCTTCCACAAAAACATATGCAACTACAGTAAAATATCTTAATTTGATATTGGACATAAACCTTAAACAATCATCGAAATGTGTATAACATGTACATGTATATTTACTTCTCCCATTAATATAAGTATACTCGAGTGTCACAACATGAGTAGAACGTCTTGTTCGCCAACCTAATTGGATACTATGTGTATATCAAGGGAGGTAAAAACAAACACCCAAATTATTGAGGCAAAAAGTGCCTCAGACCCACTCGTGTAGACCACCTGCGAACCTCGCGCCAAGGAAAGAACGGACAAAACAACAGTTTGGACTCACCCTACCCTTGTCGTGTGTCTTGACTTGTCTTCCAAGCTGTGGCCGTGATCGTCGACAGTCGCCTTGACGGATCAGAGAGGGTGGTACACAATTCTAAAATAATAAGTAGAGATTTAGTATATCATCATAAAGATCACTTATCGATTCCTTTTCCCTCACGTAAGGTCTCCGCCAAAT